>CM076574.1:872447627-872599120 GCA_034641835.2 Pinus albicaulis | reverse complement strand
AGGATGGAAAGGTCTGCAGGTCTCCATACTACCATGACTGCTGTCCTGACAGTTCTTTAGAAGCTACTATCAGTGCAATAACTGTTTAAGAGCTCGAGGAGGCATGGAGAACACTGTCGGAAGGTGTTCTATATGAGAGAATACGTTTTGCTAACATCAAACACAGATATGGCTTGTTTCATGTGTGCTTTAGACCTTATTAGGCCTCTTAATCATCTTCACGCTCTAAATTTGTCTTTATCCTTTGATCATTGGATTACAATCACTAATCTTCAATAAAAGGCTCTAATCCTCTTAATCTATCTTCAGCTGATAGACTTTGCCGCTGCTGCAATGGTTATCGCTACGCTCTGAATCATAGTGGCTGTGACTATGGAGATAGAGTGAATTTATCACTCTATAAACCCTGCACAATATGACAAAACTGTTATAAAATCCATGGAGAGTGGTGGAAGATTTGCTGTGGAGGCCTGTGGAATGGTGGCGGAATGGTGAATGTAGGTGAAAACGGGTGGAAGAACCATGTAGAACGGTGGAAAAATGAATTGATGAAGATTTGGTGCAGAGAGAGTCGTGAACCGTCCGATTAGATGGACAAAGGACGATCAACGGTCAGGATTTACCGGGTAAGGCAGGTTAGACGGAGGAAATAGACCTTTAGTGTAAAACACAAAGGTTTAACGCCGTGACAAAATACAAAGGAAACGATGAGAAATGAACGAAAGGGGAGACCGTAAGTAGTGGGACCCAGCGTGCGGAGGGCGATTAGATTTGGACTGTTGGATCTCAGGAGGATATCAATGGCTGGGATCATCCAATGAAACTCTATGAAAGTTCGATGGAAGGAATATGAATGAAATGTGCGATGCGATATGGGCCGTAGATCTGGATCAACGGACAATTGAGGTTGATTATGGATGTTGCGGGAGTAGCAGGGAGGAAAGGTGGTTTCAGGAGGAAAACCACCTGTGTCGCGTTTCTTTAGGACGGTTTTGAAAAATCTCCGAAAAAACGCGATATACGTCGCTGCTAGACACATGGCCAAATGATCAGGAGCTAAAATCTGAGCTTGGGAAAAAGCTCAAAAATGAAAGTTCTCAAAATTAGTTAAAACCAAGATGGTTGCATAGGTCTCATCTTCTTGATTCCGGTGCCGCAAACGGTTCGAAAAACGGACACCGTATGAAAAATTTATTGCACTTTTAGTGGAGTGGGTTCGGTGGAGCACGGAGGGGCCAACTCTCCTCCCATGGAACCTCATCATATGACCAGTGTGGGAGCTTAATGTTAAGAGCGCTTAAGGAGCCTAATATCAAGTTTAATATTTAATTAAGCTTCAGTTAAGTGGAGTTTAATATGGCGGAGATTCTGGAGGCGCTCCCAAATTTAGGTGGACTTCCACTTTTAGTGGAGTTAATTGGCAGTTGCCCCACATTTAGTGGAGGAAATTGGGGCAAAGTTGTTTTGGTCATAACTTTCTCATTACTCAACCTTTTGGAACGAATTTTTTTTTGATTTTGGGTCTCTTAGACCTTTTGGACTCAATGGCATAGGTTTTAGAGCCATTGGAGTTCATTTCCAGCCTGTGTAGCTTCGGAGAATCTTTTTGAGCCACTAGGGCCATTTTGGGTTTGGAGCTATTTTGAGTTGTGGTTATCAGTTTGAGGTGAAAAAAAGCTCTATTTCAGATAATTTCGACCTTATGAAGCCATTGGAAGAGGTTTCAGAGGAATTTTAGGATTTATACAGCCCAAAAAGTTGCAGAGAAGTTCAAAGCACCAGCGGGACATTGATGAAGAAATCACTGTTTATGGTAATCTATCACTGTTTAGTGAATTTGAAAAGGAATTATTAGCTTTTTCCTGCCTTATGAATCAGTTTTATATATTCATATTTGTCTATTGAGACACTTATAATCTTGTATTGCATTTGAGAGCTTTTAATACAAGAGGACAAGCCCATTTTGGGAGGCTTGATCCAAGAGATGTAGCCCAAGAGTTGGGGTGAACTCCTTTACCATATTGCTTTTGTGTTTTGATATTATATTGCTGAATATTGTTGCTGATACCCATGTTAAGTTTCAGCAAAAACAATTACACTTAAGATACATAAACAGTGAAAAGACTTACACCATTTGCAAGCTAAATTTCCGCATAACATCAAGTTTAAAGCAAGATCATTTTAATTAAATCTGAGTGTTTACTTCTATTATTTCTTTAGGCAGAGTCTGTAAGAGGGCCAGGTAACCTCTAGATTCATCCTTTCTTTGAAAGGTGAAATATCCGGTAAATGCCCCTACAGTCTATCTCTGTATTAGAAATATGAAGTTCTCACATTTTCAGATTTAAACTTAAAGTATTTTTGCACTCATTTACATAAATGAAAATGGATACCTTGCACCCTTTTCAAGTACCTTCCATTTTAAGATCAGATGGTATCAAAGTTCGGGTTGAGCATTCTTGTTGTGCAAAAGTTTTTAAAACAGTGTAAGAGATTTACTGTTTTATTGGTTGCAAAATGGTTGCATGTATGAGTTTTCTTGAGTTGGAAGGATAGCTGTTGTTAGCTGAGTCTTGGAAAGGATTGAAGACTATTTTCCTTACCCAATTTACCTCAAGATTATCTTTGGAAAAAAAACTCCAATAGTTTGTGTTTTATGGCTGCTTGAATGAGAAGGGGTCTTTACTGACATTTGGCTAAAAGCTTGTCGTTTGATTGAAAGCTTTGATGACTTTTCTTTGGAAGTTCCTTTTGGTTGTTTGAACATCTACATAATGTCAACTTCTTCTACAAGTGACGTTTCCTCCTTCATGAGATTCTTCAATGATGACATGAAGAATGAGTTCTTGAAGGTGAAGGACATGGTGCAGATTCTCCTTGAGGATCAATGGGAAAGTGTTCAACTTCGTGCACAATTGCTAGCTATGCAGGAAGAGAAAGAAACCATTCTTTAAAGACTGCATGATATGGAGTTGCAACTTCTTCAAGCTCAAGAAGCTTTGTCCAAGAAAATACCTCATCTTCAGGATGTAAATCATGAGGTAAATCATTCTGATTTGTCTTCAGTTTCCTCTATTGAAAAGTGTGTTGGTTCGTTTGAAAGACATACAAGAGGTATTGGGTCCAAATTGATGTTGAAAATGGGCTATCAAGAAGGCAAAGGTTTGGGCAAGCATGCACAAGGCATTGTTGAGCCTATTTGTGTTGTGGAGCGTCCCAAGAATATTGGTCTTGGCTATGAGCAGCTTAATGGCGAAGCTTTGAGCACACGCATTCAAGAATGTGATGCAAATTTGAAGAGAAAATTTCTCCCAAGTTCTCAATTACATAAATGTCATGATGACAATCTTCCTTACCATTGTTTTAAGCCATCATTGCAGCAAGAAGATGGTAGACATGCAGCTTATGGCAAGCATGCAAAGCAACATAAGAGGATTTCTTGTACATTTTGTGGTCGATTTAACCATCATGTTTCGAGATGCTAGATGAGGAAGAAGGCACACAAGAAGCAGATGAAGCAAAGACTACCTTCAAATAATGTGCATATGATTTGTACTTTTTGCCAAAATAAGGGACATGTTGTCTCTCATTGTTGGACTTTGCATCCAACTCGTCGTCCCATGCACATGCAGCAAGAGGACAAAAATCTTAGCGAAGGTGGAACCTCAGATTCCATTATTGATGTGGAAAGGGAAGTTTCACATGAGGAAAATTTGCAGCAGCAAAAGTCGCCATGGAAGTGGCTTGGTGAGAAGTGGATGGACTTCTTGACACAGTAAGACGTACTCCTTTTGTACATATGCAAATTTCAGATGTATGCATGTATTTTGTTGTAATATCTTTTTTGTTTTGAGCCACCTTAGATCATTGATCAAGGCTGCATTGTATAGTTTCACTCTGTAAATTTCTCACTAGAAATTTCTGTGTGGGTTCAAGAGGGTCAGTTGCGGACAGTTGTGGACAAGCGCATTCAGGAAGGGAAATGTCAAATTCTTTCCATTTGTGGTTCAATTTCATTTGCTTTTCAAGGCAAAATTTTTGAAGGGCTGAAGAGAAGAGGATGTTCATTCTCTCATTTTCTGTACTACAAATCAGTTCAGCATTTCAGTAAGCTTTTGGGGACCAAAAGCCTCTCATTTGGGAGGTGTGATCAGGAGCTCAAATCTGAGCTTGGGAAAAAGCTCAAAAATTAAAGTGCTCAAATTTATTTGGAACCTAAGCGATGGGATAGGCCCCGGCGATACAATCCCAATGCCACAAACGGTTCGAAAAACGGACACCATATGAAAAATTTATTGCACTTTTAGTGGAGTGGGTCCGGTGGAGCACAGAGGGGCCAGCCCTCCTCCCATGGAACCTCATCATATGACCAGTGTGGGAGCTTAATGTTAAGAACGCTTAAGGAGCCTAATATCAAGTTTAATATTTAATTAAGCTTCAGTTAAGTGGAGTTTAATATGGTGGAGATTCTGGAGGCGCTCCCAAATTTAGGTGGACTTCCACTTTTAGTGGAGTTAACTGGCAGTTGCCCCACATTTAGTGGAGGAAATTGGGGCAAAGTTGTTTTGGTCATAACTTTCTCATTACTCAACCTTTTGGAATGATTTTTTTTAATTTTATTATGGGTCTCTTCGACCTTTTGGACTCAATGGCGCAGGTTTCAGAGCCATTGGAGCTCATTTTCAGCCTGTTTAGCTTCGGAGAAGCTTTTTGAGCCACTAGGGCCATTTTGGGTTTGGAGCTATTTTGAGTTGTGGTTATCATTTTGAGGTGAACCAAAGCTCTATTTCAGATAATTTCGACCTTCTGAAGCCATTGGAAGAGGTTTAAGAGGCATTTGAGGACTTATACAGCCCGAAAAGTTGCAGAGAAGTTCAAAGCACCAGTAGGACATTGATGAAGAAATCACTGTTTATGGTAATCTATCACTGTTTAGTGAATTTGAAAAGGCATTATTAGCTTTTTCCTGCCTTCTGAATCAGTTTATATATTCAGATTTGTCTATTGAGACACTTATAATCTTGTATTGCATTTGAGAGCTTTTAATACAAGAGGACAAGCCCATTTTGGGAGGCTTGATCCAGGAGATGTAGCCCAAGAGTTGGGGTGAACTCCTTTATCATATTGCTGTTGTGTTTTGATATTATATTGCTGAATATTGTTGCTGATACCCATGTTAAGTTTCAGCAAAAACAATTACACTTAAGATACATAAACAGTGAAAAGACTTATACCATTTGCAAGTTAAATTTCCGCATAACATCAAGTTTAAAGCAAGTTCATTTTAATTAAATCTGAGTGTTTACTTCTATTATTTCTTTAGGCAGAGTCTGTAAGAGGGCCAGGTAGCCTCTGGATTCATCCTTTCTTTTAAAGGTGAAATATCCGGTAAATGCCCCTACAGTCCATCTCTGTATTAGAAATATGAAGTTCTCACATTTTCAGATTTAAACTTAAAGTATTTTTGCACTCATTTACATAAATGAAAATGGATACCTTGCACCCTTTTC
This sequence comes from Pinus albicaulis, assembly GCA_034641835.2. Taxonomy (NCBI): domain Eukaryota; kingdom Viridiplantae; phylum Streptophyta; class Pinopsida; order Pinales; family Pinaceae; genus Pinus; species Pinus albicaulis. The sequence continues at coordinate 872,593,610 of CM076574.1, read as the reverse complement.
AAGTACCTTCCATTTTCAGATCACCAAACAAAACCACTTTTATCGCGTGATTTATGATCATTAAAGCTCATACAGAAGATATGCGGGTGGATCGTCGGATATGGAGTGAAAAGAGAGGGCGACGAAGGATGGAGCGCGATGAGGGAAAGTGCACTGGTGGTTAGGTAGTGGAAATTCAAAGGCGGGTTAGACCCCAGTTGTCAGATCTATAGGATGGACGGTCAGGATTGAAAGAGGGAGCGGGGAAACAGAGGGGTATGTGAAAGGGCGGAGAGAATGAGGGTCGTTGGATCCAAAGGGATCAACGACGGAGATCCAATTGCATCGGAGGGAGGCGGGGTCATAAACTTTGAGTTTTAAATTTGCGATTACACCAAGGCCGTTGGATCGATGGGGAATCGACGACGGAGATTGATCATAAGGGGACAAGACGGGGGAAAAAGAGCAAAGTGAGGAGAAAACTGGACCGTAGGATCCTACGGGATGGACGGTTCAGATCAAACCGGGACTAGCCAATCGACGGAGGTCGAATGAGATGGGATTGGGCGCTGCGACGATGCGATTATGCGATAGCCGTTGGATCAGAATGATAGATCAACAGTCTACACGTAATTGGAGGGGTGGACAGAGAGAGGCGAAGGGCGCACTGCAGAACAAGCGCTGACCATCAGATCTTTAAAAGATCAACGGTGGGGATTCGAAGCGGAGGTCGATAGACCAAAGCTCATCGCATCGGGAAAAAATAAGCGAAACAAAGAAAATGCGCTCACGTGAACGCTCCGATTGCAATAAGCACCCGGGGCTCTAACGCTTGGTCCTGGGCATGGGTCATGTGTAGGGAAGTGGTTAAGGGGATTTGCCAAAAGGGGCTTAAGCCTCATATGTAAAATGAGTGTTTTTTAAGCCAAAAAGATGATTTTTAAGGCTTTAAAGGGTTTTTGATAGAGGGAATAAGGGTGTTTTAAACTAGATAAGGGGTATTATAAGGTTTTAAATGGGATTTAGGGAGATTTAGAGGGTTAATGAGAGATTTTGGAGGAATTTGCAAAGGGGGAAAAGGTGATGAAAACAGAGGGTCTGTGGGAATGATATAAGGGGAAATGGAGGCTTCTGAGCTTTTCTTCCACAAACATAGAGGCTTTTAACTGGAAACAATAGTGAGGATTCTTCAAAGGGCTAAAGACACAGGAGGCTTCAAGAATGATATGTTTTCAGAGGAAATGTATTTCTTGAAGGCTCAAAAACATTTTAGCCACCTGTTTGCTTGTCAAAAATTTCATAGGTGGCTAACAATTTCTTTCAACAAATTTACGCCAATTTCTCTCTACAACATTGGCTACAATCTCATCACTAAAGTCACGGAAAACAGGCTAAAAGGCTTTCTTCTAGAAGTCATTCCTGACAATCAAGGGGGATTTGTCAAAGGTAGACAACTAACTGATAATTTCATTCTTGTTCAGGAAGTGATTCTTTCAAGTATCCAAAGACGAGAAAAAGGCATAGCTGTCAAGCTGGACATGGCTAGTGCGTTTGATAGAGTAAGACACAAATTTCTCCTTGGGGTTATGCAACAATTTGCGTTTGATTGCCGTTTTATAATCTGGGTCAAGGCCTGCATTGCGGAACCATGGATTGCACCACTTGTCAACGGGCGTGCTGCTAACTTCTTCAAGGCGAGTCGGGGGATAAAGCAGGGATGCCCTCTATCCCCCCTCCTCTTTGTCATTCAAGCCTCTGTCCTCTGTTTCATGCTGGAGAAAAGACAAATCGACCAAGATCTTATGGGTCTCAGAATCGCCAGGGGAGTCAAAGACATCAACCATGCACTCTACGCTAATGACTCCATCCTGTTGGGAGGTGCTTCCTCCAACTCGACCTCCCGCTTTAAGTCTCATCTTGATCGCTATTGCTTCGATTTTGGGACTGAACTTAACACGGGAAATGTTTCATTTATGCTTTGAATATTTATGGTCTCGAGCTAAGTACAATCACCTGGATTTTTGGCTTCAAAGGCTCCATGAAATGGGTGTCCTTTAAATACCTTGGACTGCCAATCTTCCAAGGTTGCCCGATTGGGAGGGACTGGTACCCCTTGCTAGATAAATTCAAACTCAAAATGCAAGCTTGGGGCATGTCGTGGCTCAACTTGGCAGGTAAGATTGTTCTCATTAAGTCAGTCCTTAATAGTCTTCTAATCTTTCAGAGCTCTGTTCTATTGGCTCTAGTGTGCATTCTTCGCAAGATGGAGCAATTAATTCGCTCTTTTTTCTGGAAGGGAGGGAAGAATAACGCTAAGAGAATGTTGTTGGTCAACTGGATTAAGGTCGCTATGCCGTTGTTGGAAGGTGGCCTTCGTATAAAATACCTCAGGGAGCACAATATCGCTCTAGGAGCCAAGATTTTATGGAGGCAAGTCGCAAGGAATCTAGGATGGGCACATATTTCCTTGTGGAAGAAATAATGTTTTGGAAATCGTCTTCGCAGCCTGGAGAACTTCCGAGCTAATCAACATGGCTCCCCAATCCATCAGCTATGCAAACGTGTTCTCCCGTTACTACGTGACCGCTTGTACTAGATTTTGGGCAATGTAAAGCGGATCAGCCCGTGGGAGGATAGGATCATGAAGGCATAAGCGATTGGGGACGACCCTGAGTTACAACAGCTAAAAGAGTGCATGATAGCAGATGGTCGTCGCACGATGTGGGACATTTTTGAGTGGGACAACAACAACTGGGCAGGGTGGAAAAAGCCAGAGATGCTTGCTCATTTGGAACAAGCATGGGATAAATTAATGGTTACGCTAGCTGGGAAATCCCCTCTAAATGCAAGAAAAAAAGACAAAAGGGGTTGGGGATCCATGACGGGATGCTAGTCCGCGGCACAAGGTTATAGGTGCCTTAAGGCCATCCCCACTGTTCCTTGCAATCCCGCAATTTGGCAAGTGATCATGCAGGGTAAAAGTATTCCGACGATTGACATTTTCACCTGGCAGCTGGGGCTCAACAGTATCCTTACAGCTGAAAACTTGTGGGTTTTAACCCTGGACAAAAATTATCTACACACGAATCTTATAACAGAAAATAAACAATAGCAAGAGCATAAAACATAAAACAGATAAACACATAGATTTTCCCCTGGATCCCAAATTGGGACGACCAGCTTGATTTTTCATTCTATTACTTTTAGTGTTACAACACATATATATACATGTCGAAGCATACATAAACCCCAATCCATTAACCCTGGATTAGAACATAACCGTATTTCCCTTGACCGGATCTACAAAATACCAGGGGCCGAAAACCATCGTACCCCAAAACCATGTGCAAACTCATGCACAAAACATGGGTGGGTTCGCATACCAAAAAATTGATGGGCGCGCCTTCAGATCTCGACAGGGGCCGCCGCCTCCTTGCACTCTAATGCCGCGCCTCCGACAGAACGTGACAACAAGATGGGGGCTAATGTGATCCTGTGATAACACATACCCAACATTCTCCCACTTGTTGTTTCTTTTCCACGGAGGCCACAGATAGCTAGTCATTACTAATTTCAATAACACCCATTGTTTCTCTACACCAAGAGAACTGATGAGTGCTCATAGACTTCGTCAATGCATCTGCAACATTCTTCAAAGTGTCCACCTTTACCAGCAACACCCTTTTAGCCTCAACCATATCTCTAACAAAGTGATATTCAACATCAATGTGCTTTGTCTTTGAATGATAAGCAGGGTTCTTAGCCAAGAAAATCGCACTTTGGCTATCACAGTCTATCCTTATAGCTTACTGTACCAACCCCATACTTGAACACAATCTCTGCAACCAAATTGCTTCCTTGCTTGCATGAGTGGCTGCTATGTATTCTGCCTCTGTAGTTGAAAGAGCCACTACAGACTGTCTTTTACTCATCCAACTGACTGCGCCTTCAAATAGGCTAAACACATACCCACTTGTAGATCTTCTTTGGTCCAGATCTCCAGCCCAGTCTGCATCAACAAAACCACGAATGTCCAACATTCTTTCTAATCCTGGTCTTCCTTGGTAGCACAAGCCATAATCACTAGTGCCACGTAAATATCTGAAAACCTGCTTCACTGTTGTCCAATGCTCCTTCCCTAGGTTTGACATAAACCTGCTCAATACTCCCACTGCATGTGCAATGTCTGGTCTAAAGATGTACTATCAGACAATACTTCATTAGGCTACCCACCGCACTTTGCATGGAACACTAGACATATCTCTCCTCTTATCTCTTCGTGTCTTGTGGACACCTGCTCGCAGACAGCTTTGCACCTACAGGAATAGGAACACTCACCGGTTTACTATCCTGCATATTGAACCTCTGCAATATAGTCTCGACATACTTCCTCTGGTTTAACCAGAGCTTCCTCTTTGCCCGATCTCTCTTTATTTCCATGCCCAAAATATATTTTGCAGCACCAAGATCCTTCATGTCGAATTTGGAGAACAGTTGGGTCTTCAAATCTTGGATAATTTCTTTGCCATTTCCAATCAACAACATATCATCCACATACAAGACCAAATAAATAACACGATCACCAATTAATTTAAAATAAACACAATGATCCTCCTTGCTTCTAGTGAAGCCAAGTCCCCGTATATAGGCATCAAATTTCTGATACCACATCCTTGGTGACTGTTTTAACCCATACAACGACTTCTTCAACCTGCATACCAGGTCTTTCTCACCCTTCACCATAAAGCCTTCAGGTTGCTTCATGTAGATCTCCTCTTCTAGATCCCTGTGAAGAAATGTTGTATTCACATCCATCTGTTCTATCTCAAAATCAAATGCAGCGGCAATAGATAAAAGTAATCTAATAGAAGTAACTTTGGCAACAGGAGAGAAAATATCACCAAAATCAATTCCTAGCACTTGGGAATAACCTTTTGCTACCAACCGAGCTTTGTATTTCTCCACCTTGCCTTCTACATTAATCTTCTTTTTAAACACCCATTTGCTCCCTATGGGCTTCCTTCCAGCCATCAACTCCACCAGATCCCATGCCTCATTATTGTGCATGGATGCCATTTCATCAACCATGGCCTCCTTCCAGAGTTTTCCATCCTTTGAGTCTACTGCCTCCCTGACAGTTCTGGGTTCACCATCAGTTATAGTTAAGGCAAAACCTGAACAGAAAGCAGATGGACTATACCTTTCTGGTTGCCTTCTTTCCCGAACTGATCTTCTCAAAGCTGGAGTTTGTGGCTCTTCATCTTCCAAGTCTTCTTCTATTGTAGAGTCTGATTCATCCTCCTTTAGCTCAAACTCTATCTTTTCAGGTTCCTTTGATAGGACTTCATGTTTAACAACATCTTTCACTTCTCTAAACACCACATCTCTACTGTACACAACCTTCCTTGTTTCTAGGTTCCAAAGCTTGTAACCCTTTAAACCATCCTTATACCCAATAAAGATGCACCTTTCAGATTTATTATCCAACTTGGTCCTTTTCTCCTTTGGAACATGTACATATGCATCACATCCAAATACCCTTAGATGTGAAAGAGAGGGTTTCTTACCAGTCCATACCTCATGTGGAGTCTTATCTTCCAACGCTGATGAAGGTGATCTGTTAACTAAGTAACATGCAGTCTCCACTGCCTCTGCCCAGAATTCTTGTCCTAACCCGGTACCACTGAGCATGCTTCTTGCCTTTTCCATCAGTGTTCTATTCATTCTTTCTGCAACTCCATTTTGCCGAGGTGTGTATGGAGTAGTCTTCTGCCGTGCTATACCACACTTCTTACAGAACTCTTCAAATTCCTTCTTGCAGAACTCCCCACCATTATCTGTCCTCAACGCCTTTATCTTCTTCTCTGTCTGGTTTTCCACGAGAGCCTTAAATTCTTTAAATTTGTCAAAGACTTCAGATTTCTTCCTCAAGAAATATATCCATGTATTCCTTGAGAAGTCATCTATGAATGAAACATAGTACACAGACTTTCCCAATGATGGAACTAACACAGGTCCAAACACATCACTGTGCACAAGTTCTAATATCTTGTTTGCCCTCTTAGCACCAGAAGGAAAACTCACCCGATTCTGCTTCCCATATACAAAATGTTCACAGAAATCGAAATCCAGAGAACAATTAGACATACCTTCTACCATACCATCTCTATGCAATATTCGAAGGCCCTTCTCTCCAATATGTCCAAGCCTTTGATGCCATAGCATGGTCTTTTCTCCAGAGACAGCTAGACTTTCCGTCCCACTTTCAGGAACCACAGAACTGTTACACCCATCAATAACAGTGCTACCTTGTAGCTTGTACAGAGTTCCAGTCCAAACTCCCCGCATTAATACCAATGCTCCCCGAACCATCTTGCAGGCATCTTTCTCGAACACTGTTTTTACACCTGCATCATCCATCTTGCTTACAGAAATCAGATTTCTGGCCAATGCAGGAATATGCAGAACACCAGGAAGTGTTCTAATCCTCCCACCTTGCAGCTTCAACTTTACCTTTCCACGTCCGACGATTCTGGCCTTCTTATCATCCCCTAGGAAGACATCACCACCATCATATTTCTCATACTCGCAGAACCACTCCCTATGTGGAGTGAAGTGAAAGGATGCACCTGAGTCAATCAACCATGACTCATGATCTACATGTGTATTTGAAGAAGAAGCCAAATACACATCCCCACCTTCATCCGAGGTGGTTTTTGCCTCTGCAGAAGGAGCTTCATCAGATCCCTTTCCTTTCTCAGGAGCTTTAGATCTGCATTCTTTTTTGTAGTGTCCTTCCTTTCCGCATTTCCAGCACACCTTTACAAAATTTCCAGGAGATTTAGATCTCCCTCTAGATTTAGATCTCCCACTCGAAACCTTATTCTCGTTTCTATTTTGGGACCTTCCTCGTACAGATAAGGCATCTCCATTCTGACCCTCCATATTTCTCCGTCTCATTTCCTCCGACAGCAAGGCTGAGACAATGTCATCAAAATTCAAGGTAGTTGTATTGCTACCTATTGCAATAACCAGACTATCCCACGAGTCTGGTAGAGAACACAACAAACTGATGCACTTATCTTCATCCGAGATTTTAATATCAACAGATGACAGCTGACTTACCACAGTATTGAAGGCGTTCAGATGCTCTGTCACCGAGTCTCCATCCTTCATCCTCAGGTTATACAGCTTTTTCCGCAGGAACAACTTATTCACCAGAGACTTAGATTGGTAAAAAGTCCCAAGTTTTTCCCACAAGGTCTTCGCTGTAGCTTCCCCAGATACATTCAACAATACTGAATCTGAGACACACAACCGTATTGTGCTCTTAGCCTTCCGATCCAGTTTCTTCCAGTCTTCATCTGACATTGCCGTTGGTTTAGTACCCGGATCTACCGCGATCCACTGATCTTTATCCACCAGCAGATCCTCCATCTTGAGCTTCCACAACTCAAAACTCTGACCATTAAATTTCTCGATCTCTATCTTTCCGCCACTCGCCATCTTCTCTCACCGCAAGAATCGATCCCGCAGATCTCCCACTGAACAGGGTCTACCTCAGGCCCGAACTAAAAACCCTCAGCAGCAAAGGCGTCCCCTTGAAGCCGAAACAACTCCGATACCAAATGTAGGTTTTAACCCTGAACAACAATTATCTACACACGAATCTTATAACAGAAAATAAACAATAGCGAGAGCATAAAACATAAAACAGATAAACACAGAGATTTTCCCCTGGATCCCAAATTGGGACGACCAGCTTGATTTTTCATTCTATTCCTTTTAGTGTTACAACACATATATATACATGCCGAAGCATACATAAACCCCAATCCATTAACCCTGGATTAGAACATAACCGTAGTTCCCTTGACTGGATATACAAAATACTAGGGGCCGAAAACCATCGTACCCCAAAACCATGTGCAAACTCATGCACAAAACATGGGTGGGTCCGCATATGAGTGGGACCGCATACCAAAAAAAAATTTCGCCGGGGCGCTGTGCCCGGCGCAACATACAACGCGTGGGGCTAGTCGTGGAAAGAATATAACACATACCCAACAAAACCTTCAACGTCGTGGCTTCCACGGCCCCTCTCGGTGCCCGCTCTATCGACATCAGGAGGAAACTTCGGCCCACATCTTTCTCGAGTACCTCTACGCTCGAGACATTTGGAATGAAATCTTGCTAATTTGGAATAGCAACCTCACCCTCCCAATCACCATCATGGGTATGTTGTCTAATTAGGGAGACTTGTTTCCTACATCCTTTCCCGATAGAGGCTGGCCATACAAGGGATGAAGGATTATCTCTAAGCTCATTTGTTGGAAGATTTGGCTTGAAAGAAACAATCAGATCTTTCAAGAGAAGGCGTTAAAATAGTAGCAAACCACTGTGAAAATCATAAGCTTATTCAAAAAATTTATGCAGGACAAGGTGAACCAGAAGCAGGATTGTAGCTTAAACCAGTAAGATAGGGATTGGTGCCAGCAGTTGGGGCTGAACCTTTCCACTAGGCGCAATATGGAGAAGTGCAGAGAGGAATGGAAAATCAGATTAGAGGATGAGGACTTCAACAAATGGAGAAGAAGCACAGATATCCACTCTATGTTTTTTGATGGTGCAGCAAAGGGGAATCTGAGGAAGGCTGGAGGTGGGGGAATTATTTGTTGCTCTTTAGACCAAATCATTTGCCACTTTTCCTGGGGTTTGGGGCTTACTGCGAACAATAAAGTGGAAGCTATGGCTCTCCTCCAAGGCTTGAAACAACTGCAAAAACATGGAATCAAGGAGGCTCGGGTCATTGGAGACTCATAAAGCCTCATTGGCTTTATTGTGTCAAAATCAATCCCTAAAGATCTATGTGTGCAACGGCTGTTCACTCGCATCAATAAGCTGATCGTGTCCTTTGACAAACTTCAGTTCTTTCACGTCCTTCGAAAAAACAACAAAGATGCAGATCTTGAAGCCATCATTGTTGTCTCTTTACAAGCGGGATCTCTCCTCTGTGAAGAGGGGAATTCATGGGATTCTCTGCCTTAGTCGGCCTCTCTCCTTTGTCATGTATTTTTGTCTCTTGCTGCATCAATTTTTTTGTATTAGAAGGTTTGCTAGTCTTTGGGAAATTGGTAGATTGACTGTAAGAAGCAGAGTAGCTGAATTTTGCTTGATCGAAAACCCCTTAGAAATTGGGTCTCCAGATGTAATACCCCGAGCATAAGCCTCAAGCCTTTTGAATCAATATAAAAATAACTGTTTCTGTTAGAAAAAATATTTTTTTGTTACTTTTAATAAAATAAATAGATATTATAAAAATTAAAAATAAATTTAAATAATTAAAAATATAAAATTTAATATATTACTTATTATTTGAAATATGGCTTTTGTGATCCATAGTCTGTATAAAGATATTTTTTGGTAATAATCACATAGCAAAGAATTTTGGTCGACGCGTTTCGAAAGAATTAATGTAATTACATCATGGCATTCCACTATAAATAGTTGAGGATAAGGATTAATTAGGAGTTGGAAGAAAACTGTTAGTTTGACCCAAAAAACGATTAAGTTAAAGGCCAAAAATTAAAAAATTTAATAAATAAATAAATAAATATATATATATATATATATATATATATATATATATATATATTATTAGTTTACTAAAGTTATTAATTAAATTTGTATTCTTATTTTTATTTATATTATGTTGTTTCTTAATTTGACTAAAAAGAAATATATATTTTCTTAAGTTATCTAAAATAAAATTCTATTAATTAAAATAATAATATTCTATTTAATTCATTTTGTTATTATTAGAATGGACCCATACCATTTATTATTTAAAATATTAAAGAGGACGGAGGATTATTCGAATAAATAATAAAAATAGGGTTAATAAAAAACAAAAAAAGGACCGAAAAATGGGGAAGAGGCACCAACACTTAGTAGTATAGGGTAGTGATCCAACACTGGCTAATACTCCAACCATCATCTCTGTTAAGGTTTATAGGCCATTTTTCAATCTCCAAAGTTTCCCTTAGCTTACGGTGATGAAAATGGTCAACATTGGCAAGGACCTTAGCCTCTTTAATGCAGATGTGATGGTTAGTCCGTTCTACATGTTCAACTAAGGTGGAGGAGGGGGATCTTTTGTGTTTAATGTCAGCTGCATGTTCATAGATCCTTTGATTAACCGATCGACTAGTTTCACCGTTGTAAGGAGTCCCACAGGAGCAAGGATGTAAAATCCCTTTCTGTCTCTCGGATCCGAGGGTCCTTAACAGATTTCAGAGAGCTCTGAATAGTGTGAAGAGGTTTAAAAGTTGAAGAAATATTATGCTTCTTAAGAATTCTAGCTATCTTATCCGTGGTCCCTTGGATAAACGGAAGGTGAACCCCAAAGGACCAATCATTAGGTTCTTTTTTATTCCTAGGGCCTTTTTCAGCCTTAAGAAAAGCTTTGTGGCCTTGGAACTTCTTGTAACCATTCTTACAAAAAACATTAAGGGGTGGGATTTCTCTTCCTTGAAATGGAATTCATTGGAAATTCTGATTGCCCTAGTTGCTAAGGTGCTGAGAGCACTTATTTTTTGAGCATGATGAAGATATTGTTATGTGTGTGTCTTCTTTCGAAAGACTTGATGGAAGAAAAAACCGTCCTCTCTCTTTGAAATGAGAACATCAAGGAAGGTCAAACTCCCATCAACTTCACATTCCATAGTGAATTTTAAGGATAGATATTGATTTTTAAGATGATGGAGAAAAATATCTAACTTCTCTTCACACTTTTAAACCTCTTCACACTATTTGGAGCTCTCTGGAATCTGTTAAGGACCCTGTGGATCCGAGGGATAGAAAGGGAGATTACATCATTCCTTGCTCCCGTGGGACTCCTTAAATCGATGAAACTGGTCGATCGGTTAATCAAAGGATCTATGAACATGCAGCTGACATTAAACACGGAAGATCCCACTCCTCCACTTTAGTTGAACAGGTAGAACATACTAACCATCACATCTGCATTTAAGAGGCTAAGGTCCTTGCCAATGTTGACCATTTTCATCACTGTAAGCTAAGAGAGGCTTTGGAGATTGAAAAAGGGCCTGTAAACCTTAACAGAGACGATGGTTGGAGTATTAGCAGGTGTTGGATCCCTACCCTATACTCCTAAGTGTTGGTGCCTCTTCCCCCCTTTTCGGTCTTTTTTGTTTTTTATTAACCCTATTTTTATTATTTATTAGAATAATCCTTCGTCCTCTTTAATATTTTAAATAATAAATGGTATTGGTCCATTCTAATAATAATGGAACGAATTATATAGAATATTATTCTTTTAGTAATAGAATTTTGTTTTAGATAACTTAAGAAAATATATATTTCTTTTTAGTCAAATTAAGAAACAACATAATGATAAATAATAAATACAAATACAAATTTAACTCATAAAATTTTAAAAAAGCAATAAAAAAAGAAAGATATATATATATATATATATATATATATATATATATATATATATATATATATATTAAAAATAATAATTTTTGGGTCAAACTAGTCGTTTCCTTCCAACGGCTAATTAACGCTAATTAACCCTTCTCCTCATCTATTTATACTAGAATGCCATGATTTGATGCCTCATCGGTCTTGAAGATGAACCACACTAATTGGTTCGAAACATGTCAACGAAATTCTTTGCTATGTGATTATTACCGAAAGATGTCTTTGTACAAACTATGGATCACAGAAGCCATATTTCAAATATTGAATCCCTGTTCTGTAAGGCCATGGCCATGAAGATTCATCACTTTGAACAAGCACGTTTATGGATCTCAAAGATGAAATCAGATTTGGTTTTCTTTAAAAGAAGTAGATATTCGTCCCTAGTTCCTGCTTTCGCTAAAATTAAACATGATCTTAATAATTCAAGAAATCATCGGGTGTTTATTCAGCCAACCTTGGGCTTATTCGCTTGGAAATCTCCAAAATTAGAAGATTTATGGATCTTACTTCTCGAAAACTTCTTGCCCTGCATTTGGAGTTGTCCAATTCAATTTCTATTGATCTTTGGGCATTGATTGATGCTCGTTCTGCTCTTAAAGCTCTTTGCTGGGAAGAAGGATGGAAGAAAAAGCACTCTTCTAAATTTGGGAAGTTATTTGAGCATTCTTCTTGTGTAAGCAACGTTTCGGTCTCCTTTAACATTAGAGTGGGAAGGGATCAGATTTTCGCTCTTCGATCATGGATCCTCGATGAGCCTCAGCCGGCTGAAAGTAACATGTCTTCCCCTGCACGTGATTTCAACATTTGTGGGTCTCCTGGGGATTTCTCAGAGCTTTGTTCATCCTATTCTGCGTATTCAAGTCTCCCCAAGGCAATGTCAGTTTCTGGTGTCTCCCTTCCGGATATCAACGCCACTTCTAGAGCTTCTTCATGTCCGGATGGGCATCACATATTTCATTGAAGTTCAATTTCCCCCGTGATTCGTTGGCCTTCATCTTCGTGGCGATCCAAGGCTTAGATCCAGGCCATCCCTTGAGTCGACCATCGGTATCTTCTCCCACGTCTCAGCTCTTCGATCCCCCATCCCGTCTCTTTTTCCTCCCTCCCCCTAGATACTGATCCACTCCAGTCAAAGTGGCGAACAACTATCCCTGACGGACCATCCTTTCTCCCGCCCTCATACTCCCTTGAGTTGATCCCCTTTTCGAATTCAATTGATTCTCATTCATTGTCCATATTCCATCCATGCGACCCTTTGAATGGTTCAGGTCTTTCGCCCTAATTATAATAATTATAATAAAAATAATTAACATCATTTCTACAATAATGATAACCATAATCGAAGTAGATTATATGATGATAATAATAATAAAATAATTCGATAATAATAATAATAATAATAGCAGCTTGAAGAATGTTAATAGAGGAATGTCTATCTTCCCCTTGGGTAACAAGGTGGTTAATCTCTCTAGTTTCTCCTTTGATTGTTCGGTCTTTAGTATCCTAGAGAAAGGTTTGAACTTTGCCTTAGATCCCAGAAATATTCTTATTAAGGACATCATTGTGACATTGAGTTCGGGATTAAGGACTTGCCTGATGCTACTAAGGATATCATTAGGCAATATTGTGTGGTTCTCCTTAGGAAAGTTAAGCCTCCTAAGAGCAACCTTAGCAAACCCGAATTTGAGGCTCTTAAATCCTTAAACAATAACGCTGAGATTGTCGTTCTCAAGGCTGACAAAGGAGGTGCTACAATGATCCTAAATAAAGAGGATTACCGAAAGAAGATGTTAGACCACTTACATAATAGCGGGAGTTACAAGAAACTTGATAAAAATCCCCCAAAAAAGGTTTCTAGAACTCTCTGGCCATAAAATCTAGTAGCATGGTTGGCTCCCTCAGTAAGAAACTTATTAAGAAAAACCCTCTCGCTCCTAGGATCTATGGTCTTTCGAAGATCCATAAGGTGGGAGCCCCCTTTGCCCCATAGTCAACACCATTGGTGGTCCGACTTATCCTCTTGCTAATTTTTTAGCTAATAAACTTAACCCTATCGTCGATCGTACCGATTCCTTTGTCAAAGATTCTCACTCATTTATTAATGAGATAAATGCCATTAGAATGGATCCTGATGATAAACTTGTGAGTTTTGATGTGGCCTCATTATACACCAGCATTCCCATTAAGGATGTTATTGATGTCATCAATCACATCACTGATCCTGACATTGCCCATCTTGTGGAAATTTGTCTTACCTCCACATTCTTTTTGTTTTGAAGGTGTTTTCTATGAGTAAACTTGTGGTGTTGCCATGGGTTCCCCCCCTATCCCATGTGGTGGATAATCTCTTTATGGACGATTTCGAGTCTAGGGCCCTGTCCTCAGCCCTTTTCCAACCCAAACTGTGGAAAATATTTGTCGATGACACTTGCGTCATCTGGCCCCATGGAAAAGAGAAGTTAGATCTTTTTCTCCATCATCTTAATAATCAATCTCTATCCATAAAATTCACTATGGAATGTGAAGTTGATGTTCCTTGACGTTCTCATTTCAAAGAGAGAGGATGGTTCTTTCTTCCATCAAGTCTTTTGGAAGAAGACACAGACAAAACAATATATTCATGCTTCTTCCCATCATTTTCCTGCTCAAAAAATAGGTTCTTAGCACCTTAGCCACTAGAGCAATCATAATTTCCGATGAATTCCATTTCAAGGAAAAGAAATCCCACATCCTTAATGTTTTTTGTAAGAATGGTTACAACAAGTTCCAAGGCCACAAAGCTTTTCTTAAGGCTGAAAAAGGCCATAGGGATAAAAAAAGAACCTAATTATTGGTCTTTTGGGGTTCACCTTCTGTTTATCGAAGGGACTGTTAGTCATCAGTATTTTTTCACTATCTTTAGATGACTATAGAATGTTTATAAATTTCTGAAAACAATATTCCTTGAATATCTTGAGTTTCATAAATCTCACTGCCTTTATTATCCTTATAAAACTATTTTCACTTTTCTTCAGTTGGTCTTCCCAAAGCCACCCTTTTGCTCCTAAGAAAATCCTTATGGGCTTATACCTCTCATTTTCATCCTCCTTCTCTGCCTATAACCTCATTGCCCCATTTGTCCCCTATTAATAGACTCCATCCTCCATCTAGGGTTTCCTAGTGATGACTCATTCCAATGTCCTTTTGGACATAATAACCTATGACCATACTCTATTTTCACTTGAAAAACCTCCAAGTCAAATTCCAGTCAAATTCAGGTCAAAGGACCCTCACACTAGGTCATTAGGGTTTTTACATGTTTTAAGGTCATCATTGGATGTTTCAGGCACCGCTTTTCCTTTGCTAGAATCTAGCTCAGATGTAATAAAATGTCAAGACATGGTTATTCAAAAAGGACCTAAAAGTTTCCAAAGAGGATTACCTTTTTAGATCAGAACCTGCAAGAGAAAAATGGAAATAGTTCAACACTTCTGCAGGAGAGTTAAAATATTTATCAGCAGAAGGTACTGATGTAGTAGACTGTCTACTCCCGAATGAAAACAACTTACAACAGGGGAAAGAGGAAACACTTAATCTTGTAGATGATTAGGGTTTTGAACTTGATGGTCCAGTTGAGTGCCAAAACAATGATCACTTGCTGGAAAAGGACATGGAGGAAGCACACAGGGCAAAACATGAAGAAAGTCTATTAGAATAGATTGAAGAAAGATGGAAAAAAGTGGGGTGAATTGGACAGAAATGAATGAACTTGAAAGGGCTATAGAGAACTTAGAAGACAACACTAATGATTGCTGAGAAGATTGCAAACACTTAAGGTTTTGAAAAATATGGCCAGATAAGGTGAAAAGATGAGTTAAACTCCATGGTGGAAGAAAAAGAGGATTTTGAAGATGTTGCTAGGTGTAATCATCCTAAAGTTTTCAAAATGAGCTTGTCATGCCTCAATAATCAAAGAAAATCAAATTCAACGTTTTCAGTCACATGCGAGGCAAAAAAGTGTAAAAGGGTTAGTGAGAAAGGAAAAAAGACTTTAAACATTAGAAAGTGGGTTGGCAAAGTTAAATTAAATCCATAAGTCTATAAAAGCCCATCTAACACTTCAAATGAATCATTGTTGCCTTGCAAATCATTAGAAGTTTCAAGGAGAGGAGAAATTGTGAGTTTTCTGAGCGAACTTGGGCAAATTTGCTCGGCGTTGCGCGCTTGGGAGTGGGTGTTATGCCCTTGGCATTTTTCCCCCGTTCATTTTCTAAAGGCGTTGCGCGCCTGGGAGGTGGTGCTGTGCGCTAGGAGTGGCGCTGTGCTTTTACCCGACAGGACCCTTGGCGCTGCGCGCTTAGAACTGGCGCTGCGCCCTCAGCCTTGGCGCTACACACTTGGACAAGAGGGATTGCTGAGTGATCCAACCACCCAATTCAAATAAAAAATCCTTCAAGGCTTTGCTCAAGTCTTCAAATCACTAGTAAGAGGTAAGTACATGACATGAGCTCATCTTCAAGCTATTTTGGTCATCATTTAATGAATGGAATGAAACCCTAAGTTTCAACCTTGAAATCACTGTTTTACCATTTGCTTCACCTTCCTATTAAGAGTATCAGTCAAAACAAGGGAAGTTACATTTCTTAAGGGCTGCCATTCACCTTTCTTATCACAACATCCATTCCCCTCATTCACTCATTCCCCTCATTTGAAAAGCTGCCATTTCATTACCCTCCCTTCATATCCTTTCACATCAATCCTAGGTTTTCTAAAAACAAAGTTTTCAACATGTTAGAGGGTGAAGACACTGGTGGTGAGGCACAAATGCCAAGGAGGCATGATCACAAAGGAGGAAAGATAAACAGATTTGAACCCCTCAATACAAGAGAACTCATGGCATCACCCCTCATTGTTTCTTGCTTTAAGCATGTAGGCTGCTTTGAATTTTGTGAGAAGGTGCAGCAAGCACAAAACCACCCTGAGCTAACAAGACTTTTCATTATAAATTTGCATGAAAAACAAGTTAATCTTGCTAGGGTTACCTTTGAGTTGTCTACATATGCCATTGCAAATGCTACAGGAATACCAAGTGTGGGAGAAAAGTGTTGGAAATATTGTCATTGATGGCAAATGAGATGGCAAAGGAATAGCACCTGAACCAGCAATAAGGCAAAGGAGACAGATAAGGAGCAGAGGCAGAAGTAGCAGAATTGGAGAGCTGCAGAGTGTGTGAGTGATTCAATCTAGACAAGCAGGGTTTGTTCCTGTAAACCAATTGATGTTGAAGACCTGCATAGACCAGGAGAGCTAGAGATATGTAGAGACAGAGTATTTTTATCTGATTTGAAAGTTGTGTGAATGGGCTCCGAATTTCGATAAGAAATTGTATGACCTTGTGTGATGGAACTCTATGATTAACTATGTGCATAGAATTCTGTGAGTTTAGGTTTGATTGCACTCTGTGCATCCTTGTAGAAATCGACATTCATGATAATGTGATTTGAATGCTGTGTGAATGGGCTCCGAATTTTGATAAGAAATTGTATAACCCTGTGTGATAGAACTCTATGATTAATTGTGTGCATAGAATTCTGTGAGTTGGGGTTTGATTGCACTTTGTGCATCCTTGTAGAAATCGGCATTCATGATAATGTGATGGTTGAATGTGTCTGGTTTTCTGAATTGAATTGGGCGTAGTGAAGGCTGTTAATAAGCAAGAGTATATTTGACTCTGTATGAAAGGCCATAGTACTGAACCTAAATTCCGTTGTCGAATTCGACGAAATCGATGTGTAGTTTGTTGGGTTATGAATAGTAGGACGGGTTATGATTTACTTGCTTACCATAGATTGAACGCCTTGAATATAAGCCTTTTGTGAGGAGAAGCCATCGTATTTATTTCGTGAGGAAAACCCCATAGAATCAATGCATTTTAACCTTTTGAATGGACAAAGTAAGCGGTGGAACCATATCGAATGAAATGTGTGGAACCTTGAGTCAAGAAACAAACCGAAACCATGAAGGAACAGTAATCGTGGTTTCAACCCACAGAAACCGGTAGTATCGCACTTTTTAAAACCGGTAAGTGGATTCAATCAAAAAAACGCGATTCCACAAAGTGAAGGACACGTGGCCAAGAGTGGTTTGGAAAAACCACCTATATCGCGCGATTTGGGAAGATAAACCCTTGTGTTGTTTGGTTACGCGATATTCCGTTTTGGTCGTTGGATCACCGAAGCGGACGCGACAAATTCACAACCGTTGGATGGACGTGACCATTAACAAAGGTATGTACCGACGATATTTGAGTTAAAAACTGTTTATTAATCATTTATTGTGGGCCCAGGACATGGTTAAAGGTTGGCGTTTGGTCTTTTGTTAAAGCCTTGGGTACATATGTTAATACATTTTGGCCGGGAGCATGTAATTGTTGATATGCTGTAAACCCTTATGTAATAATTTTAAACATGAAGCCCGAACAAAGATTCGAGGCTCATGAATTGGGTCTTATCCAAAGTTTATAAATAGGGGAATGTGGATCAATGTAAATGAACACATATGAATGTCGCTCAAATATGAATTGTTGATAAGCACGCGGGACGGAACCTTGAGCTAGAGGGCGCGGAACCAAAAAGGTGTGATCAGTGAAAGCGAGGTTAGAAAACCGATGGCATTCACATTATTAAAAGGTGGTAAGTGGAATCGCAAATAAAAATGCGATACACTTCGGCATGCAGCACGTGGCTGAAGGCGGTAATTGAAAACTGTTTGTTTCGCACTTTTTGTGTGTGTGTTAATTTACTGTTCTGAAGAAAATGCGAATGTCGTCCGATTGAATATGAATGCAGATCAACGACGTTCGCGCTGCGAAGTGCACGAACAATAAGGAAAGGCATGTAAATAAATATTGTGGGCCCGAACATTCATTTATACTCTGGTGGGTTGGTGTTAAATCAAGTCAGAGATTCGCGAGTTTGGGTTTGTTATCAAAGTCTGAGTTATACATATATGAATATCCCGTGAAGTGACCAATATATAACGCATTTTATTATAAAGGTCGAAGGTTGGGTTTAGAAAAATCCACGAAGTAATGAAGTATGGTAGCACGGTCCTTAAGGGTAGGTTTAAATGCTATTATATTTTAATAGAAAAGTGATGACGAAAGATTTCCCTATAAAGGAAATTGAACCTTAATAAAGGTAAATTATAAGGTGAGAAGGGCACATACTTGCTTGATGATTGATACCTTGGTCTTAATATAAGTCCACAGCTTATTAATGGTTGTAACATTCGAGTGGGGAATATATATATGTGACAGTATATATATTATGTTTGATATGGGACAAATGAGCTGTGCAAAAGGAAGAGTGATATGGTATGGGGTCAGTTGTTAATATGTTGAGGGTTGCACTATTATTCCGATTTGAAATAAAACGTTTGCTGGACTTTAATAAAAGAGCATATTATATGCTTCGTGGGGTTTTATAACCACCATACCTATAGATAGAAAGCTTCTGCATAGTTTTATAATTGCCAGAGTGTGAGTTAAATTGAATCATATTTGTAATCT
The DNA here is from genome assembly GCA_034641835.2 of Pinus albicaulis. NCBI lineage: Eukaryota > Viridiplantae > Streptophyta > Pinopsida > Pinales > Pinaceae > Pinus > Pinus albicaulis. The sequence goes on along the minus strand of CM076574.1, from coordinate 872,574,574 downwards.
AGGGAATGTGGTTTGAAACATAGAAAAGAGTTAAGCCTCCACATTTATTTAATTTTCCAGCAGATAATGAGAAGAAGCTGCATTTTTATATACAATGAGAGTTTGAGAGTTATTGGGGAGCTAAAATTGTAAAGCAGTTATATATGTAGCAGATACACAACTGCAGTGAATAGGAGAATATGCAGAAACTGAAAAAGACACAGGGCATTTTACATGCATGGAAAACAGAGGTATGCAGAACAGTTACATGACAGCAGCAGAAAAGACAAATGCATAGCAAGCCAAGGGCTGGAAAAAGGGCTGAGTGAAATTGATATATGTAACTGAAAATGTGAATGTAAATGTTTTAATTGATTTTATATTGTTTGTGATGCATTGGCAAGTCTCCGGTAGGAAAACAAAACTCCACTGTAAAACTGAAATTTGTATAAATTGCTATATTCCTCTGAATGAGCTGGACAAAGAAAATGAGAAGGAAGAATTCAAAGAGTGATGGCTGTACACTTCGAATTCCCTGAGGAATACAAACAGTCATAAGGAGAACTCTATAAATGATATCACATTGATATGCATAGAGAGGTTAGAGAATGCAAAAATGAAGTAGTGAGGCAGAGAAGAAGGAGGAAGTGATAGAGAATCTGAGAAAATGCAGAGATGATGCAGGGCATATATGAAGGCTGGTGCACAACAGTGAAGAAGGTACAGAACAGAGCTGATATCCAGGTAAATCAACAAGTGTTTTTATAAAAAAGTGAGGAAGTTGGAGCTTCCCTATCAATTTGTAGCTTGATAGATGTCAGTGGTAGCTGACTAAGGTAGGAGCCTCCTGTAGGTTGTAGCCTACATAAAAAGAGGAAGTTGGTGCTTCTATATCAAGTTGAAGCTTGATAGAAGTCAGTTGTAGCTGGCTGAGGTAGGAGCCTCCTGTAGGTTGGAGCCTGCAGAAAATAGTTGCGAGTTGGAGCTTCCTTGCAAGTTGTAGCTTGCAGAATTGAGGTCGAAGCCTCCTGTAGGTTGGAGCCTACATAAAATCAGCGGTGAGAGGGAGTTGGAGCTTGCCTTTGCATCGCAACAATAATAATATGTGGTTTTCTCCCTTTATGGGTTTCCACTTATATCTGTTGTCTCTATGCATGATGCTTATGTGTTGATATGGTTTATCTAATCTGTTTAATACTTGCCGCTCTCATATTAAGTCTGTTGTTACATTATCTTAATACTCGCTTCTCACATTCTAAGATTACTCACATATTAAGCTGAACATGAGATGAAGTTGTAAATTAGTTTTTAATGGAAAGTTTTAAAAGACCATGAATGTGTTAAACTGATTCACCCCCCCTCTCAGTTTAACTAAGGGTTCAACAATTGGTATTAGAGCCGGTTCCTTTGGTGTAAGCCTAATAGCTTGAAGGAGATCTGGTTGAGTCATGGACTATCAAAATGTACCTGTGTTAAGTACAACAAACTTTCCTGAATGGAGAGCTAAGGTTAAAACAGAGTTAATGACTAATGAACCTAAGGTATGGAAACTTGTATGTGATGGTTACTGCACAATCTCTCCCTCGATGCAAGAACAACAGAGGAATGCCAAGGCAAAATGTGTGATATTCAACAGTCTACATAACAAGGATCTTGAGTTAATAATGGATTTAACCTCTGCAAAGGAAATCTGGATAGATTGCATTTCATGCATGAAGTAGACACTAGTGGCTGCATTGTCAAGAAGGAAAAGAGAATCAAGAAGAAGAAAAATTCATGTCAAAAGGAAAAAGGTAAATCAAATGAGATACCTGCCAGGGTGAATGGATTTACAGTTGAAGAAAAAGCCAAACTTGACATAGCCTTAACTGAAATAGAAAGATTGAAGAATGAAAACAAAGACTTTAAGACATTGGTGCAAATATGTGATGAGAAAGAATACGAAGATAAGAAAGAAATTGTTGGCCTGAAGACACAACTTGAAGAGGCAAGGAAAGTAGAAGACATTCTACTCCAACAAATGAGAGAGAAAAGTCTGGAATGTGAGAAATTGGAAGAAGAAGTAGTGTGCCTTAGAAAGAAATTAGAAAAATCCCAAAGAGAATTATTAATGAATACTCCTCAAATGAAAAGCTTTGGACAGTTGGACCAAATTCTAAATGCTTAAAGATCTCCTCTCATAAAGACTGGGATAGGCTATAAAGGAGAAACCAGTAAGTACAAGGTAGAAGATCATAGGAAGATCATCTTTGTAAAAGTTGTAAAGGATAATGAAGCAACTTAGAAGATTCCTAGAGAAGTAGAAGCCAGCAAGAACAAGATTTGTGAAGAAACAAATAGAAACAAGCAGCAACATGGAAGGACAGATAATGAAAGGATGAAACATTCAACGGCTAAAGGCTCATACGCTCCTAAGGATGAATTGAACAAATTTGGAAGATGTCAAAGGAGGTTCTTTCCTCCTATGAAAAATATCACATGTTTTTCTTGTCATAAACCAGGACATATTGCAGCACATTGTAAGACAAGGCATATCAACTTCAACCAGCAAAAGATGCAGCAAATGAGAAGACCACCTCAAGCAAGCAAATGGAAAAGACAATCTTTCACCAGGTACACAAATCATTTCCATGGCTATTGTTATGCATGCAATGAATTTGGACATAAATCTGTTGAATGTAAATTGTGTTCAAAAAGGGGAACAAAACCTTATACATCAGCTCAAACATACCTTGGTAAAATAAGATGTTATGTATGCCTCAAGCTTGGTCACAAAGCAAAAGACTGTAAACTGCCATATACATTAAAGATCTCTAGACAGATGATGGAATCTAATCAAATCAATCAAAACTATGAATAAAAAAGAAGTGCAAACTGTTAGACTCGGTCCTGTCAGTCCCTTGTCAGAATCAAATTCTCCGAAGTTCATTTCTCGTCATTTGCAGTCATTGATGTTACTGTGGTCCAGAAAAGAGTCATTTCAGAGTCAAAGTCTTATAGTTGGTCTTCAAACATGTCAAATAACGCTTGCAGGCTAGAGGAAGGTTCAGTAAGTTTTTATTTCAGGAATGTCATCGTCAATAATGCGAGATTGATTCTTCTTCAAAACCCTGTTTTGAAGAAGAAATCATCAAATGTGTTTTTGTAATGAATATGTAATTTGTCAAAGTGTTTCAAGTTCTGCAGCATTGGCAGGACAGTTTATGTTGAAGTGCCTACTGGCTATGTTGTGGAAGTTAAGGATACAAAGTTCTTGTTGCACAAGTTTCTACTGCTTTCAAAGTCTGGTCAACTGCAGAAACTAGCTGCTGAAGCTCATGAATCCATGAATGACAAGATGTCCCTTAATGATATTCCAGGAGGTGCGGAGACATTTGAGTTTCGTGCTAAGTTTTGCTATGGGATCATAGTCACTGCCTTCTTCACCGCCCTTATTTTAACGACGCACAAATACGAGTGGGCTTTTTCTGTTGGCCAGATCAATGTTTATTACACATTTGTGATACTATAAACAGAGGAATAAACCGCACAGGCATTTCACGAAGTCGAAACAAGAATTTTGCAGACAACAGCGCAGGGAGAAGAGTAAGATTACGCACATACAACGCCCAGGGAGAAAGAGGGCCGCTGATTACAAAGGGCCACGAACTGAGAAGGAGACAGGAAATGGGAGGAGTGAAATTTCATTTGGGTTTTGTAATCACTGTAATATTTGCAATTAGTGTAAGTGTTAAGGGCCAACTGCATGATTTTTTTTATGGAGAGTTTGATGTGCGCCAATATCTCTCCACTTCATCCAGATATGGTGCTGGAAAAGAAGCAATGAATGATGATTATCAAAATTCCGCAGTGCTTATCAGTGGATGTACTCCGATTCTTTTAAATCTTATGGCCAGGCATGGAACTCACGCACCGACCAGGAAGCGCATAAAGGAGCTAAAGCAATTATCTATACGTTTGGAGAGTCTTTTGAAGTCTGCAGATGATACAGTTACATGGGAAACCCATGGTTCACAACAAATACCATCATGGCTAAGGGGGTGGAAATCTCCCTGGGATGCAAAGAAAACAAATGGAGAATTAACACGTGAAGGTCCCTCGTGCTTCAACTAGTGCAGTTGCATTCGGCATGGGGCTTTTCGCTGGGAAAGGAGTTCTTGGAGCAGGCCAACATTAGAGTTTTTCTGTAATAACTGACAGTCGAGCAAATGATATCCATTTGCGATTTCATGATACTTTCCCAACATACAAGGCAGGAAGCAGCTTTACTAGACAAAACTGATCAAGCATGTGGACTTTTTACTCGAATGGAGGTTGAACTACTTGAATGGGTTGATGATTTGGTGCTACATTATCTTAAAAGATATGTAGAATCGATTATCGGATGGGGGTACCATTACTACAAAATATTGTGCAATCAATGGAGCAAGCTATTCTAATGAAAAATGCAGCTGTGGAGAAGGCTCGGTTATGGTTTTTCTCATGCAGAGACCATCATACCGTTCACTTGTCTCCTTGGTCTATTTCTTTCTGCCTCTGATATAGAAAAAATTCAAAGGGAGCAACCTTTGGAGCCTCCACCAAAACCCCCTCAGGAACGGAGATGGAGCAGAGAAGTCGAAATTAAAAATCGGAGGAATGAAGCTGAAGTTAAAGGACGCAATTGTAAGTGTTGAGGCCGAGATAGTGAATTGACAACGCGCGCGGTGCATACAAGCAGCACGTGACGCACATACCGCATGCAACGCACTGGGCTTCACAGGCCTGTGCAAATTTGCATGCGCGCGATGCACACACAGCACGCGACGCACTGGGTGTGCTACGTGGCGCGCACATCCAGGAAGCCCGAAAATGTATTGGGGTGGGTGCACAAAGATAATCATAGGTGTCTTCATGCTGTTTATCGAGTTGGCAACCTGGAGAGAACCATCAAATGCACGGAATTGTTAGGACCAAGGGCTGTAAAACATGGACTCCATCAAACTCGGAGGATTTTATGAAGTGACAGATGCTGGTTTTAGTGCGCTCATACATGCTTGCAAAATTTGAAAACTTTTGAACTCTATAAGACATTTCATTTTTCTGATTTGGCTCCTCTTGATCTTGTAGCTACTTCTCTTTCCCTTGTGTCTGTCAGGTACGAGAGAGCTGGATAAAATTACAGAGGAACGCCCATATTTAAATATATGCAGGGCAGACCGTGAAGTAGGCTGTCATGACAGGTGGCATTTTCATGAGGGTGCATATGTGATGACTGATAGCTATGGATTATTTCTTTTGTAATGAAAATTAAATGGTCTTTTGAATGTGTAAAGGAGAAATTGCAATTCCAAGCTATTTTTATTAAAAAACAGTTTTTATTCAAACGGAAAATGTAAAAGGAAAGCGAAAAGTCAAGCCTAGATTAAACAAAGACTACCTACCACAGCAGAAGGATAGGATCGATCTCCTATTATTGACTTCAGTTAAATCTCCAAATGGATCTGCGCTCCAGTATTTGTCTCTTAATTGGCTATCGTAGGAATTCAAAGAAAACGATGTTCTGTTTTTAGAATAGATGAATCAATCTTTTCTATCTTTGTAATTTCAATTGAAACAAATCCCTTATTTTTGGTCGATTTGTTCTCTCCTAGAGGAGTCTATTTATTGTATTGAAAACCCATTTGTAAAGGGTTGGGAGAATTATGAGAGGTGTGTAGAGGGAATAACAGAGAGTTTCATTGTACAGTTTTGACAGAGATTTAATTGAAAGCTGCAGCTCTGGTTCATAAGATCCCTGTGGTGTGAGTTTGGCGAATGTTTCTTCTTTTTGTTTCATATGTAGCCCGTGATGTTTGACATTTCATTCATTATCATTTCTAATTTAATGCTTTTAAGTAGAAAGGGTAGAATTCAGCTTGCTGCTCTGCCTTGGAGAAGCGTTCATTTTCTGTGTATGTTTTCCTCTTTTGAAAAGGATTCATTGTTTAATGCCCTTTTCAGCTATCTTAAACAGTCTTTTCACCCCATTTAATTTCAATTTAATTGTTAAACTTCACTCCTATCTTGCCTTATGGAATAATCCGTGCCTTTGATTAAACCTCTGCTCTTGCTGCCCTTAGTCCCATACAGCCTAGAAAACCCAAAAAATCAAAATCAAACTTTCCTATCTCTTTACTAGCCTAAAATCAGTATCCATTATAAGTCATCTCAGCCCCTTTGAAGACCTTTTGCCGAGATAGACCCGGAGAGAGCCCTCTCCTGTCCTCGTAGGGCTAGCTACGAGGCTGAGCGTGGTTTGATGTTGCCTTGAGTTTTACCTTATTTCAGCCTAAGGTAGATTCAACTCCACTGGGGAAGATGGTTTGCTGTTGATGTGACACTCGATTTGTAGATTGTTTTGCCCCAGTACATGAAATCAAGTTGCAGATCTGATTGCTGATGGTGGAAAACAGTCAGACACATATGAAGGCTGAAACATTCACCCGGCGACTCCAACTCGATCCAGACATTCCAGTGCTCGCTGATCCACTCATGCAATGGTAGGGTATGTGGAAAACCCTGCACTTTGTGAAGTTGTAAAAGAAATTAGAGATCAGTTAGCAGATTTTGAAATTGATGAAAGATTTTTCAGTGGCGTGCTTCAATGTTTGAAATCTCTGAAGTTTCCTCTTGAAGCTAAAACTGGTGTCTGTGAGTTAATTGTTGAAAAATTTGAGAAGGAGATTCAGTATTTGAATGATCAGATCCAATCATATGAATTCCGAGATCCCAGAAAGTTCTTGGAAACTCTTCCTCCTTCAAAACAAGAAACAATAGAGCTGCCTACGGATGTTTGCATTGACAGTGTGCAGCTGGAAGTATGTATTGCGGAGTCGGGGCAACAAACAGAGTCTGGCTTTTGCGATCCTATTGCAACATACATGGAAATGTTTTTCAGTTTGACTAATAGATCAGGCTGTCTATTACATAACCAGGCTCATTATGTGTATGTAGGGCTGCCAGCAATTGTATCTGTGATCTGGTTGAAGCACTCTCAAGCATCATTCTTCTCAGATTTACTTGAATGGTTGACCTGGCATTACAGCATTACTTGATTCATGGATTCTGCAGTAAAGTAGGGTAGATAAATAAGCAGCCAAAGGCAACATCATTGCAGTTTTAGTTTGAAGTTTTCCGAGTCAGTTTTTCAATCATTTCAGTCAGTTTCCAGTTAATAAATTAATTGTGTCGATTTCTTGCAATAATGGATTCCATAGCCCAATGGATGGAGGCACTGTCTGCTCTCCCAAAGATCTGCAGTTCTTGGCACCTCCAAGAAGTGGCAGCTGCCATCCCCATTGGAGCCAATGTTAGACTCAGTCCTGTCAGTCCCTTGTCAGAGTCAAATTCTCCAAAGTTCATTTCTCGTCATTTGCAGTCATTGATGTTACTGTGGTCCAGAAAAGAGTCATTTCAGAGTCAAAGTCTTATAGTTGGTCTTCAAACATGTCAAATAACGCTTGCAGGCTAGAGGAAGGTTCAGTAAGTTTTTATTTCAGGAATGTCATCGTCAATAATGCGAGATTGATTCTTCTTCAAAACCTTGTTTTGAAGAAGAAATCATCAAATGTGTTTTTGTAATGAATATGTAATTTGTCAAAGTGTTTCATGTTCTGCAGCATTGGCAGGACAGTTTCTGTTGAAGTGCCTACTGGCTATGTTGTGGAAGTTAAGGATACAAAGTTCTTGTTGCACAAGTTTCTACTGCTTTCAAAGTCTGGTCAACTGCAGAAACTAGCTGCTGAAGCTCATGAATCCATGAATGACAAGATGTCCCTTAATGATATTCCAGGAGGTGCGGAGACATTTGAGTTTCGTGCTAAGTTTTGCTATGGGATCATAGTCACTGCCTTCTTCACCGCCCTTATTTTAACGACGCACAAATACGAGTGGGCTTTTTCTGTTGGCCAGATCAATGTTTATTACACATTTGTGATACTATAAACAGAGGAATAAACCGCACAGGCATTTCACGAAGTCGAAACAAGAATTTTGCAGACAACAGCGCAGGGAGAAGAGTAAGATTACGCACATACAACGCCCAGGGAGAAAGAGGGCCGCTGATTACAAAGGGCCACGAACTGAGAAGGAGACAGGAAATGGGAGGAGTGAAATTTCATTTGGGTTTTGTAATCACTGTAATATTTGCAATTAGTGTAAGTGTTAAGGGCCAACTGCATGATTTTTTTTATGGAGAGTTTGATGTGCGCCAATATCTCTCCACTTCATCCAGATATGGTGCTGGAAAAGAAGCAATGAATGATGATTATCAAAATTCCGCAGTGCTTATCAGTGGATGTACTCCGATTCTTTTAAATCTTGTGGCCAGGCATGGAACTCGTGCACCGACCAGGAAGCGCATAAAGGAGCTAGAGCAATTATCTATACGTCTGGAGAGTCTTTTGAAGTCTGCAGATGATATAGTTACAGGGGAAACCCATGGTTCACAACAAATACCATCATGGCTAAGGGGGTGGCAATCTCCCTGGGATGCAAAGAAAACAAATGGAGAATTAACACGTGAAGGTCCCTCGTGCTTTAGCTAGTGCAGTTGTATTTGGCATGGGGCTTTTCGCTGGGAAAGGAGTTCTTGGAGCAGGCCAACATCGGAGTTTTGCTGTAATAACTGACAGTCAAGCAAATGATATCCATTTGCGATTTCATGATACTTGCCCAACATACAAGGCAGGAAGCAACTTTACTAGACAAAACTGATCAAGCGTGTGGACTTTTTACCCGAATGGAGGTTGAACTACTTGAATGGGTTGATGATTTGGTGCTACATTATCTTAAAGGATATGGAGAATCGATAAATTATCAGATGGGGGTACCATTACTACAAAATATTGTGCAATCAATGGAGCAAGCTATTCTAATGAAAAATGCAGCTGTGGAGAAGGCTCGGTTATGGTTTGCTCATGCAGAGACCATCATACCGTTCACTTGTCTCCTTGGTCTATTTCTTTCTGCCTCTGATATACAAAAATTTCAAAGGGAGCAACCTTTGGAGCCTCCACCAAAACCCCCCAGGAAGAGAGGATGGAGCAGAGAAGTCGAAATTAAAAATTGGATGGATGAAGCTGAAGTTAAAGGACGCAATTGTAAGTGTTGAGGCCGAGATAGTGAACTGACATCGCACGCGGCGCATACAAGCAGCACGCGGCGCACATGGCACGCGCGGCGCACTGGGCGTGCTACGCGGCGCACACATCCAGGAAGCCCGAAAATGTATTGGGGTGGGTGCACAAAGATAATCATAGGTTTCTTCATGCTGTTTATCGAGTTGGAAACCTAGAGAGAACCATCAAATGCACGGAATTGTTAGGACTGAGGGCTGTTAGGAAAGAGTTTGATATGGGGGTTTTTGATGCTGAGACTTGTCCAGTATTGAGTAATATTGCAAAAATTCTGGGTAAAGATGATGATAATACAATGGATAAATCAGTTCTAGGAATGTTTTCCATGATGATGAAGCCAGGAATGGTGTTGGATATTCCATCATATTGGCAGGAAGCAGTCAATTCACAGCTGATGAGCCTTTCATTAACAGGTTCCTTTAAATTTCCTTCATTAATTGTATATTTGTTCTTATATCAGAATCTGGAAGAATTCATGCATTTAGGTCTAAATATTATGGATGTAAATAAAAGAAGGAAATCAGTGATATTCTGGACAGATGTAGTTAGAAGGGAGCAAAATGAGGCTGGGTTGTTTGATTTTGCTAGCTATTACATGCCAACTGCTTACAAAATATTGAATGGAAGTCCTCCTCCCTGTTTCTTACCTAAAGCTCATGAGTTTCTGCATTTAGGAAACAATTGTAAATATGGAGACTAGTTTGTTTTTGAGGAATATTCTGAAATAAGGCTATATGGAGCAAGCGTTGAGCCTTACAGACTTCCAAATTTTGTACCAATGAGACTTTTTGCTTTAGAGTTCATTAGACAGAGTCTAAATGTTGATCAGGTTCATTTTGTGCCTCTGAAGAAAGGACACATGTATAAATTACCCATGGTTGTAGGCCCTTTCAGAGTAAATATGAGGCAGGCATTTGATGAAGTAACAAAAATGTTAGATGACATGCATATGCTACTAAGCAAAAGTTGGGCTTATGACCCATATAATGTTATTTCAAATAGCATAATCGAGAATGGGTACTCTGCTTTCCTTCATGAAAGCAGGTCAGAACAAGAGAAGATAGCATGTAAAGGTGTGATGAATTCAGTAGATGCAAACATTCAAACTCCTATCATAGCAAAGAAAACAGCTAAAAGAAACAAGGAAGTAGTTATTGATCTAGATGATGAGGAGCAGGGAGCCATGAAGAGAACAAAAATTACTGAAGAACCTACATCTACTGCACCTGGTTTTTCTTTACCTTTGGGAGAAGAACAAAATACTCCTGCTTCACCTAGGAATCATGAAGCTTCTCATGAACAGGTGCCCTTGATTAAACAATTGTTTTCACAAATTGAAGAAAGAAATCAGAGGATGAAGGCTAGCATGGAGGCCCAAGCTGAACATCAAGTCATTACTGAACAAACAAGATTATTAACTGTAATGGATCTTGAGAAATATCAAATTAGAATTTCCCTCTCACATCCTATAGATATGTCAATTGGTTCTTCCAGCAATTTCAACACTGTCAATGTGACTATGGATGTAAAGAAAATTCCACTGATGGATAAAATGAATTTGCATATGCAAACAGTTCAATTGATTGTAAATGACCTCACAAAGACTAATGCAATGGAAATAAAGGCAGAGAATATGTTGGGTAAAGTAATTAAACAGTTGAAGTTAGAGAAGGCTAACTCAAGAGCCTTAACAGTTCAAAATGAAGAATTGAAGAAGATTATTATAAAAATTGGAGTAGACCCCAGTGATAAGACTATTGTGCAGAAACTCATGCAAAGTGCTGAGGTAGAGATATCTACATTAAGGAAGAAGTTGAAGTTACCTACTGGAGAAAATTCAATGGCTACAGAAGTTGCAGAGGTAGAGAAGGAAAAGGAAAAGTTGTTGCAACAACTCATGTAGAAAGATGAAGAACTATCCAAAATAAAACAGACTGCAATTTCATTGCAAAATCATATTGATAATCATAACTGTACTTTTGTTTTTCCTACAGGTGATGAAGACCCTCAAGCACAAATTGTTCAATTAAATACTGAGTTGCAGATGGCTGAAAGAGATAGAAAGAAGGTTCAAACATATATGGAGACTGCAACAAAATTGATGAAAGTCATAGAAAATGAAGCTGACAAATACAAAATGGAATTCCAAAATGCTGAAGCTGAGATTAAAAATCTCAAAGAAATAATGAAAGGAAATCTTTCACTAATACAAGCTAAACATATCATTTGGACTGATATAATTTCAGAAATGAAATCCAATTGGTGCTTCCTGATGATAATTGCAAAAGAGAAAAGCCTTATTTTAGAATGTGAAGAACCAATCATGTCTGATAAGCAAAAATGAATTGATAGAGCCATTTGGGCCATAAGATTTATTGATTTTATTAATTCCAAATTAGATAAGGAGTTAGAGGAGAATGATATGCAGGACAGAATGTTGTAAGCAGTAGAAATTAATAAAATGATTGTCAGAAATGATCTCAGAAAGGCTGCAGAAAAGAAACCAATGGAAATCAACGAATAAGTAAGTCAATTTGATAAATCTTTTGATAAAATGACAAGAGTAGGCTTGCCATCATGTTGGGGATCTGAAGGAAATCTTTTGCCATGGAGCTCTTATGAGAACTTACTAGTGATGACAAAAAGCAAAGTTGATAACAGGCATGAAAAGACTCAGGTGCTTAAAGGAGAGACAATGGTCAACTTCTTGCAGATACATTTTCAACTCTTGTGGATGGTAAAATATCTTTTCTCAGAAAGGCCTTCTTATGATCGAATTACTGCATTATGATTGGAATATCACAATCTGACACATTCATCCAGGACGAAGGTAGAAATATGGAAAAAGTGCAGAGCTTGGACAATAGACTTGCCAAAAGGATCAACAGCAAAGAAAGACAAATCAGTTAACCAAGGAAAAGAAGCCACATCATCAACTATTCCTATAGATTAGGATATTTATTTTATGTAATTTTCTGAAGACAATGTAATTGTAACAAGACATTTTCAAGGTGTGTAATAGACAGCCTTCGAAGTCTTAAAATAGTTTTAATAGTTAGGATTGGTTACAACAGTTCCAAACTGCTTTTTATTGTATTTAATGTAATTTTCAAGAGAAGGAAAGGTTTCGAGTTTTGGACCTTTAGACAAAAGAATTTGTACTTAGAGATTCAAAGATTAATGAATGAGTAAGCAAGTTTCAGGCATTTTGTTTATGTTGAAATGTATTCAAGTTTACATTATGTATTTTCTATCTATGAATAAAACAAGGTTATGAGCAGCAGGTCTCTTTTTACTTCTGTATATAAGAGTTAAAAACCTTAATTGGGGCTCCTTTGTTTTAACTATTTCTTTCATATTTTTATTCTGGGGTTTGGGATGATATTTTCTGTATAAACCAACATATCAGTTTGGACATCTTCTTACACTTTCTTCTAGTCACTTCATTCAACATCAACAAATGGTAGCATTGTGAAGCATTCATCATATTTGATATTTAAGGGCATGATTATAAATACTTGAGGGTTAATAAAACAGAGACATAAAAATTTGTGACATAATCATAAAAATGTCTTAAGCACTGATTCCTTATCACAACTAAGGGATTGTCTCTTAAGGTACAACATTAAATGGTGCCGTTGCCGGGGATGGAAGATTCGAAGGTATTCCTTGGGTTTTGTTCATATTTCCTTTGGTTGTTCAGAGAGGAGGAAATATCAAGTTGTGCTTTATTTTAAATAATTCTGGCTCCTAAGAGGCCTCACACGAGGTCATACACCTCTCAGTAAAAAGTCCCTATTCTGTCAGATCCAGAAAATTTAGTTTCAAAGAAGGGCTAGAAAACACAAATATTTTCTACACCTGATGCCACACTACTTGCACCAGGCAACAGTTCTCATATCTCACCATCCAAGGAAATTTCCCAGAAACTCATTTTCTCGGAAAAAGAATCCTTACCCTCACCCATTCATTTCCAAGAACCAACATTAGAAGAGCTATGTTTTGAGTCTGTATCATTTCCATTCACAGAATCTCAACCTAATTCAGTTGCCAATTCTTCTGCTATTGTTCATATACCCCTTCCCATATCAGTTGTTCCACCCCTTTTATCCCCACCTACAACTGGTATTCATTTTAACCCCCGCTCAAGGAGCAGTCAATCAGGGCATAAACATGGCAGCCCCTGCTTTCTTGATGAATAGATATGCACCATTAAATCTACCCAACCAATGAATGCAATGCCTTAGGAGTACCTTAAGTTGCTCCCTAGATTTACTGGTGAAGATGAAATAACTGTAGAACAACACTTGTCTTTGTTTTGCACTTTTGCTGAAAACTTTAATGTAGAACATCTTGATGTTGTAATGAGACTTTTTGTGCAGTCTCTAAGTGGAGAGGCAAGAAAATGGTTCAAAGGATTACCAAATGGTTCAATCAATGATTGGGATGAATTTGAAAGACAATTCATCCAGATATGGGGTGGAAAAAGAGACCATGGTTATTCTTTAATAGAATTTAATGCTATAAAGAAAAAATCAAATGAAAGTATGAGTGATTTTGTCAAAAGATTTAATAAGTTGTACAATAGTTTGCCTGTGGAAATGAAACCTCCTCCTATTGGAGCAAGGGTTGTTTTTTTTGGTGCATTTACATCAGATTTCAGTTTTACCTTGAGAGAAAGAAGAGTCTCCACTCTTGAATAGATTCAAACTGATGCCTTAGAAATTGAGGCAAACATGACTGCTGCTGGAAATGTTCAAGACAAAGAAAAGCTAAAGAAGAAGATTCATCACAAGATCAAAGGATAGATGATATGAATAAGGTCATTAAAAATTTGTCAAACAAATTAATAAAGATGGAATTAGATAACAAGAAACTTGCACAACAAAACAAAGGGGATTTCAACCCCCAATTCAGAAAACAACCCCTACAAATTCTACAGAGAGAAATAAAATATCAAGATCAAGTCCAAGCACCTTTATATATAGAGGCAGCCCCATCACATTCTGCTGATAATGATAAGAAAGAAGATGAAGATCAAATTTCTGCTGTGTATATGGAAGATGGTGAGACAGAAGAAGAGAGTGAGAAAGAATACGCAGAAGAATGTAAAGAAGGTGATATCTCATTTGATCAGGAAGAAATGGATGATTATTGCAAATAGTTTTTCGATTTTATGCAAGCAGATTTGCATAAAAAATATGATTTGAGGTCAAAAAAGAGGTTGAGAACTCAGGATGATGAAGGAGAGGAATCAGAATCAACACCTACTTCAATGGCGACTCCACTACAGAAGAATCCTATTAAAAAATCAGATAAGGGGAAACAACCCATGAATCAAGAAAAAGAGAAAGAGAAGCAGCAAGCTGAGGCTCCTCAAATAAAATCTAATGACCCTAATATTTTGGAGAAAATTGTTACTGTTCCTGATCAACATGAAAATTCAAATAAAAACCAAGAAGAACCTGAAAAGTTAACAAAACAAAATCAAACTTTCAGTTTGTCTAAAGAATTAGAAAAAGTAAAAATTCAAGTACCACTTCTTGAGTTGGTCAAAACACCTGGTTATAAGAAAGAGATTGCAGAGTTTATTAATTTATCTCAGTCTGATGAGGTGGGTGATATAGTGAATCTGCAAGAAGAGAAACCAATGGTTACTTTTGGACCTCATGTTGAAGAGGTAGATTCTTCTGTTCCACCTTTTTATATATCAGTTCTATTGCATGATTTCATTTTACATCATTTTATGCTAGATTCTGGTGCATCACATAATCTAACACCACTGTCTGTGATGAAATAGTTAAATTTACAAATCGCCAAACCATATAGAGACCTTTATTCCTTTGATTCAAAAAGGGTGAAGTGTGTAGGTCTTATCAAAGATATGGTTGTTTCCTTAGCTCAAATTCCAGCTAAGAGTATTATGATGGATGTGGTAGTAGCTGATATTCCAGCCAGATTTGGTATGCTGTTGTCTAGATCTTGGGGAGAAAAGCTTGGAGGAGTTTTGAAATTGGATTTCACATATGCTATTATTCCTGTTTTTAATAGGGAGGAAAGGAGGCTATATAGAGAAACTAGATTTTTGAAAACTACTACCAAGAAAGATGCAGGTAATTCCCCTATTTATGGTCAAGAGAAGGAGGATCTCTCTTGTTTTATGCTGCATGAAGATGCATAATTTGATGAAGATTCACAAAAACAGTTCTCTTCAGCCAATGTACATAAAGAGCTGTGTTCAAATAAAATTTGGAAGTTTTATTTTGATGGTGCATTCTCTAAGGGGGGTACTGGAGCTGGATTCATATTTATATCTCCTGAAGGTAACTTTTTACCTTTTTCCTTCAAATTGGAATTTGAATCTACTAATAATGTAGCTGAATATGAAGCATTGATTCTAAGCCTACAAACAACTAAACAGATGGGAATTCAGTCTATATCTGTTTTTGGTGACTTTGAATTAATCATAAGACAAATTAAGAATTGGTGCCAGACTAAACATCCCAGATTGAGGTCTTATAGAAATGAGGTGTGGGATATAGTTGAAAATTATTTTGAAGCTTTCAATTTACAGTTGGTTCCAAGATAAGAGAATAGAATGGCAGATTCATTGGCAGTTGCAGCCAGTCATTTAAACCACCAATTAATCCAAGGTTGAGATATGAAATTGAATTGAGACACAGGCCTTCAATCCCTGATATTGTAGAACATTGGTAGGTTTTTGAGGATGATGAGAAAATTAATCAATTTTTAACAATGATTGGAAATTTCAAAGACAGTCAAATTGATTTAGAAGTTGATGAAAGTGGTCAAAGTGATATGTCTAAAATTCTGAAACATTCAATTGGTGATTAGAAGATAATTTAGTTGAAGGATAATATTTTGCCTAGAGGTTTGGTACCTCTTGAGAGATTGTTTGATGCTAATGATGTGTCAATGAACCAGAAAAAGGTATCCCAAGATGGGGAAATAGAGGACTGTAATTTAGGAACTCAACATGAGCCTAAAATAATCAAATTGTTTAGAAGAGTTCCTAAGGAGTACAAAGAAAGGTATGTAGATCATTTTAAACAATTCTTGGATGTATTTGCATGGTCATATGAAGATTTGAAAACTTATGATTTAGATATTATTTAGCATAAAATACCATTGAAAGATGGGGTTAAACCACACAAGCAGAAGCTCAGACAAATTAACCCACTATTGCTAGCTCCAATTGAAAAGGAGGTGAATAAACTTTTGCAAGCAAAAATCATAGTTCCACTAAGATACTCAGACTGGGTTTCCAATCTGGTACCAGTCAGGAAGAAAAATAGAAAGATAAGATTATGTGTGGATTTTAGAAATTTGAACAGAGCTTCCCTAAAGGATAATTATGCTTTACCAAAGATGGATTTTGTTCTGCAGAAAGTAACTGGAGCATTCAGGTTATCTATGGTTGATGGTTTTTCCGGGTATAATTAGGTGGTTGTGGAGAAGGAAGATAAAAAAAAAATTGCTTTCACCACACCTTGGGGAACATTCATGTATGCCAGGATGCCATTTGGCCTCATGAATGCAGGAGCAACTTTCCAAAGGGAAATGGATATTGCTTTTGTGGGTGATAAATTTGTAGTTATTTATCTTGATGATGTTACTATTTTTTCAGGTTTTGATGATGATCACTTAGAACACTTGAGGAAAGCTTTCTTGAAATGCAGAAAATTTGGATTATCATTAAATCCCAAGAAATCTTTGTTTGCTCTAGAAGAAGGTAAGTTGTTGGGTCACATAATTTCAAAACAAGGAGTGAAGATTGACCCGACAAGGGTTGAAGCTATACATACAATTCCACTGCCTAGAAATAAAAAAGATATACAAAGGTTTTTGGGAAAAATCAATTTTCTGAGGAGATTTGTTCCAAATTATGCTGAGATTGCCAGGAGAATAACAGATATGTTAAAAAGGAATGCTGAAGTAAAATGGGACAAGGATGCAAGAGAATCATTCAGCAGAATTAAAGAAGCTCTCCAAGAAGCTCCTGTTCTGATTAGTCCAGATTACTTAAAGCCTTTTCAAATCTTCTGATTTGCATCATCTTCTACTATTGCTGCTATGTTATTACAAAAAAATGAAGAAGGAAGTGAACAACCTGTAGCCTTTTTCAGCAAAGTCCTTAGAGATGCAAAGCTGAAGTATAATATCCTAGAGAAGCAGGTATATGCTTTAGTTAAATCTTTAAAGGCTTTCAGAACTTATGTACTTCATTCTCAAATAGTAGCATATGTGCCTAATTCTGAAGTAAAGGACGTGCTAGTATAGAGTGATGTGGAAGGAAAAAGAGGAAAATGGATTGCCAAAATCCAAGAATATGAACTGGATATTAAACCAACAAAGTTAGTCAAAGGACATGGACTAGCCAAATTGTTGACAGAATCTAATTTCCAATCTTTGGGAATTAGCTTACTTGCACCTATAGATGAAGTGACTGAAGAAACAGATCAGATTAAGACAAAGTCAGCAATTAAGTATAAATTTCTCTGTTCAGACTGGTATAAGGATATCATTCATTATCTCTGTTTCTTTTCTTGTCCTCCTTCAATAAACAGAGCTAAGTATAGAGCTCTGAAACTTAAAGCTCAACCTTATGTTATAATTGAAGCTAAATTATATTGGAAAGATCCTAATGGTGTTTTTTTGTTATGTTTGACAGAAGAGGAAACCATGGAGGTGATTAAAGAATATCATGAATGCTTGTGTGGAGGTCGTTACAGCTGGAAAGTAACTGCTCATAGGATTCTTAAATTTGGTTTTTATTGGCCCTCTTTATTTTTTGATGTATACAGAACTGTTAGAAGTTGCCAAAAATGCCAATTGTTTACAGAAAAGAAAAGGTTAGCTCCTTTACCTCTCCTTCCTGTGTTTATTGAAGAACCTTTCAAACAATGGGGATTGGATTTCATTGGAGAGATTAATCCACTATCAAGTGGGCAGTTGAAATGGATTCTAACTGCTACTGATTATTTTACAAAATGGGTAGAGGCAATTCCTACTAGAAAAGCAAATGATTTGGTTGTGATGAAGTTTTTAGAAGAGAATATTTTAAGCAGATTTGGAGGTCCAGTAAAGATTGTAACAGACAATGCTCAAGTTTTCAACTCAGTCAGGTTCATAAATTTTTGTTAGACTTATAATGTAATATTATCCCACTCTATAGCATATCATCCTCAAGGAAATGGATTAGCAGAATCATCTAATAAAACATTAGTTGAAATCTTGAAGAAAACAATTAATGAGAACCAGAAGGATTGGGATTCAAAGCTGATTTTTGCTTTATGGGCAGTAAGAATGACTATTAAAAGATCCACTGGTAAGTCTCGTTATGAATTGGTATATGGTGCTCAGGCTTTGTTTCCCACTCAGCTAGCAAGACCAGTAATTTTTTTTCTTCAAGACTCTCAAGAGGAACCTAATGCCTTGATCAGGAAACTAAATAAGGTGATAGAATTGAGTGAAAGCAGGAATAAAGTCAGAGACAATTTGGTCACTTATCAAGAGAAAATGAAGTCTATTTTTGACAGAAAGGCAAGAGAAATCATGTTTCAGGCTGGAGATCTGGTATTAAGATGGGATACCAGGAGGGAAGAGAAAGGGAAACATGGTAAATTTGATCCTTTATGGTATGGTCCTTACAAAATCTCTGAAGCCAGATTAAATAATACTTTCATGCTGGAAGATCTTGATGGAGAAGCAGTAGAACTTCCTGTAAATGGGCAGTATCTGAAACATTATTTCCAGCACTAAAGGCAGTTAGTTCATTATTGTACATATTCAGTTTCCCTCACTGTATATTTCTCATCAAGCAATTTTTGACTCCATGCCCGAAGTGAAGGCACTAATCTGCAGGTTCTTAGTGTTTCGTGGCAAAAAACACTATCCCCAGGTGGAGCCAGATGTTGTGGGTCATATGCATATCCTTTTATTTTTCAAATATTTGAAAATATAAAAATAAGAAATTGTTGGAAAATATGTTAAAGTATCAAAATCTTATACTTTAGCATGAAAAAAATGCATATGTTTACTATATCTGAGTTAAGGTTTAAACATTTAAACTTTATAGAAGTAGGCTCCATATTTTATGTTTAAACATTGATTGATTTGATGGGCAAAAAGCGTTGATAATTAAAGTTTCTATCAAAAGGTCCAACCCGCGGGCACAAATAGCACGTAGGGTATCGAGACGAGTGTCTCCACAGTTGACTGGGTTGACTGCTGGGATATCTGAGATGAACGGTGGAGATTAAGCACGGGGGCACCAACCGAAGTTTTCCTCCGTACCCTGGGAGCCCTCGCAGTGATGTAAGGCATTGAGTTGTTCACAGCTGGCTTCCACGATGGATGGAATCAACGGCTCGCTGGTGCGTCTTGTCAGAATTAAATTTAAAAACCTGTGCCACCTATTTAAAGAAGATTTTTATTTTTCTTTCAAATTATTTGCAATTTGTTGTGCTTCACCCTGTTTCATTTTTCCATCACCTACACAAATTTGACCACGTTGTGAACTATTCCAACAGAATTTTTCAACCATGGCTAAACATTCATCCCTATCAAGTTCAGCCAGCCATATCCCTCTCATGGATACTGAGAGGGATATTCAAGATACCATGTGTTCTATAATTCACCTCCCTTTCTACCAACAAGTTACCTTAAATGATAATTCTTCTCCTGTGTATTATGCCATGGTCAAGTCTAGAATTTTGTCTACATGCATTCCAAAGACCCATCTTTTCCCTGAGTTTATCTATTGGTTGGTGTCTGTAATGTATCGAGGGAAGTTTTTTGTCATGAATTCCCAAGGAGAGAACGTTCTACAGTTGTCCACCCAGTTAATCCGCCAAGCCCTTTGTTATCCTGAGTCAGAGTCATCCATCCAATTTTTTAATGATTCGCTGGTACAATATTATGATAATCTTGCAGGTGAAGAATTTAATCAGTTCATGTTTTATTTGAAACCTGACATGTAGCAGTTTCAGCCAGATTGAAAATAGTTCGCTATGGGGGTTTTTGACGTTGATACTCGTCCAGTATTAAGTAATATTGCAAAAATTATGGGTAAAGATGATGATAATACAGTGGATAAATCAGTCCTAGGGATGTTTGCCATGATGATGAAGCCAGGAATGGTGTTGGATATTCCATCATATTGGCAGGAAGCAGTCAATTCACAGCTCATGAGCCTTTCATTTACAGGTTCATTCAAATTTCCTTCATTGATTGTATACTTGTTCTTATATCAGAATGTGGAAGAATTCATGCATTTAGGTCTAAATATTATGGATGTAAATAAAAGAAGGCAATCAGTGATATTCTGGACAGATGTAGTTAGAAGGGAGCAAAATGAGGCTGGGTTGTTTGATTTTGCTAGCTATTACATGCCAAATGCATACAAAATATTGAATGGAAGTCCTCCTCCCTGTTTCTTACCTAAAGCTCAGGAGTTTCTGCATTTAGGAAACAATTGTAAATATGGAGATTGGTTTGTTTTTGAGGAATTTTATGAAATAAGGCTAGATGGAGCAAGTGTTGAGCCTTACAGACTTCCAACTTTTGTACCAATGAAGCTTTTTTCTTTAGATTTCATTAGATAGAGTCTAAATGTTGATCAGGTTCATTTTGTGCCTATGAAGAAAGGACACATGTATAAATTACCCATGGTTGTAGGCCCTTTCATAGTAAATATGAGGCAGGCATTTAATGAAGTTAGATGACATGCATATGCTACTAGGAGAAAGTTGGGCTTATGACCCATATAGTGTTATTTCAAATAGAAGAATTGAGAATGGGTACTCTTCTTTCCTTCATGAAAGCAGGCCAGAACAGGAGAAGATAGAATGTAAAGGTGTGATGAGTTCAGTAGATGCAAAAATTCAAACTCCCATCATAGCAGAGAAAACAGCTAAAAGAACCAAGGAAGTAGTTACTGATCTAGATGATGAGGAGCAGGGAGCCATGAAGAGAACAAAACTTACTGAAGAGCCTGCATCTACTGCACCTAGTTTTTATTTACATTTGGGAGAAGAACAAAATACTCCTGCTTCACCCAGGAATCATGAAGCTTCTCTTGAACAGGTGCCCTTGATTAAATAGTTGTTTTCACAAATTGAAGAAATAAATCAGAGGATGAAGGCGAACATGGAGGCCCAAGCTGAACATCAAGTCAATGCTGAACAAACAAGATTGTTAATTGTAATGGATCTTGAGAAAGATCAGTTTAGAATTTCCCTCTCACATTCTACATATATGTCAATTGGTTCTTCCAACAATTTCAACACTATCGATGTGACTGTGGATGTAAAGAAAATTACACTAATGGATAAAATGAATTTGCATATGCAAACAGGTCAATTGATTGTAAATGACCTCACAAAGAATAATGCAATGGAAATAAAGGAAGAGATATGTTGGGTAAAGTAATTAAACAGTTGAAGTTAGAGAAGGCTAACTCAAGAGCCTTAACAATTCAAAATGAAGAATTGAAGAAGATTATTATAAAAATTGGAGTTGACCCCAGTGATAAGACTGATGTGCAGAAACTCATGCGTAGAGATATATACATTAAGGAAGAAGTTGAAGTTACTTACTTGAGAACATTCAATGGCTACAGAAGTTGCAGAGGTAGAGAAGTAAAAGGAAAAGTTGTTGCAGCAACTCATGCAGAAATATGAAGAACTATCCAAAATAAAGTAGACTGCAACTTCATTGCAAAATCATATTGATAATCATAACTGTACTTTTGTTTTTCCTACAGGTGATGAAGACCCTCAAGCACAAATTGTTCAATTAAATACTGAGTTGCAGATGGTTGAAAGAGATAGAAAGAAGGCGCAAACAGATCTGGAGACCGCAACAAAATTGATCAAATTCATAGAAAATGAAGCTGACAAATACAAAATGGAATTCCGAAATGCTGAAGCTGAGATTAAAAATCTCAAAGAAAGAATGAAAGGAAATATTTCACTAATACAAGCTAAAAATATCATTTGGACTGATATCATTTCAGAAATGAAATCCAATTGGTGCTTCCTGATGATAATTGCAAAAGAGAAAAGCCTTATTTTAGAATGTGAAGAACCAATCATGTCTGATAAGCAAAAAGGAATTAATAGAGCCATTTGGGCTAGAAGATTTATTGATTTTATTAATTCCAAATCAGATCAGGAGTTAGAGGAGAATGATATGCAGGACAGAATGTTGTATGCAGTAAAATTTAATAAAATGATTGTTAGAAATGATCTGAGAAAGGCTGCAGAAAAGAAACTAATGCAAATCAAGGAAGTAGTAAGTCAATTTGATAAATCTTTTGATAAAATGACAAGAGTAGGCTTGCCATCATGTTGGGGAGCTGAAGGAAATATTTTGCCATGGAGCTCTTATGAGAACTTACTAGTGATGACAAAAAGCAAAGTTGATAACAGGCATGAAAAGACTCAGGTGCTTAAAGGAGAGACAATGGTCAACTTCTTGCAGAGACATTTTCAACTCTTGTGGATGGTAAAAACTCTTTTCTCAGAAAGGCCTTCTTATGATCAAATTACTGCATTCAAATTGGAATATCACAATATGACACGGTCATCCAGGACAAAGGTAGAAATATGGAAAAAGTGTAGAGCTTGGACAATAGACTTGCCAAAAGGTGTTGGGAAAAATACTGAGAGGGGGGGGGGGTGAATCAGTATTTAGAGCTGACTGAAAAACCTTTATTTTTTATTTTTTATTTTGTTAAATCAAAGATCTTATTATGCATTTAATTCTTTACTTAGATTATTGCATCACTCATTCATCAGAAGTTGAGTAAGCAGTAAGCATGTGCAGTAATAACAGAATAAGCCATCACACATAAGCAACACACATGAACACCAGTATTTAAGGTGGAAACCCAATTTGGGAGAAAACCGCTGCTACTGTTGTCTCTGTCTTCAATATTTATTATAAAGAAAACTTCTTACAATTTTGTGCTGGCGCAGTCTTATACCAGCATGCAGGCACCCACCTGTAGAAGGCTACAACCTTCTCTCGTTCTCCAGTCACTACTGGAAGGGAGCTCCAACCCCCCTGATCTCGTTTACCAACCTTTCCTGGAAAGGAGCTTCGACCTCCTGATTTTAACACCAGCTTGTACTAGCAGAAAGCTTCCACTTTCATGCTGAAGACTTCAATCCTCAGATCCACCAAATTTCTTCAATTTCTTCATCAGACTTGCGCCAGGTCTTCATTATTTGTTTTGCAGATCTTCCTAGAGATTCATCATTTCTAGATCTAGAGATCTTGAACCTTCATTGTCTCCATAGGTGCATCATAGATTCATATTTATCAGAAACAAAGTTCAATCATGCTGATATCTTTTAAAGAGATTTATTCATTAACAACCCCTCCACATGCACACATTGTACTATGATCCTCTTCTCCTTATATAGTTTTTGCCTTTATTAATACCATGAGTGAAAACCACTCAACAGCTGATGGTATTCTTGGACGAGATCAAATAGATAATCTAGCGGGGTCTACCCAAGCCCCAAACAACTTCTCATTGTTCTATTTTCTTGGTCTGGCAATTAATTAATTTAAGGCTTTTTAATATCTCAATCTGAGATTGAGATATTAATCCAATTCCTCCTTTAGTTATGAACTCCCTAAGGCATACATATATATCGACCCCAGGTTTATGTGTTCGTGAGATCAATGCATATATTAACCCACGTTCATTACATCACATGTTTCATATTTCGCCAACTTCACATATTCAACATCCTTTATTAACCCCGCAAACCTTAGTTTAAAAAGGTCCCAATTAATATAATTTAGAACCGGGCCCACATATATAATCAATGATCCAATCACATACTCGCACCGTACCGTGGTTATCCATCGTGCACCTTCCTCATACGGCCATCGTCCGATGGCTCTCCTTCAGATCGACGGCGCACAACAATATCGTGCGGCTTCCTTGGTCGGACATTAACGCGCGATGGCGCGCAGTGATGGCGGTTTTGCAAATTCGTTCAGGGACGCGTGTCGCTCGTTCTATGGAATCGCTCCCAACCTTTTGAATACCGCTTGCCCATCGAAAGAAGTGCGATGAAAACCAGAAACCCCCTTCACTGTTCATTCCGCTCGTGGTTCCTCTCCTTCGCTCAAGGTTCCGTCTGCCTTTATTCTGTCATTGCTATGTTTCTTCGTGAAGGCATAACTCTATTTTCATTGTTCTTCCTCCGCGCGATTATGTTAATGTAACTCAGGTTATATATAATTCGAACTGGTCCATACTTTCAACGGAGATTGGAATGGATAAGCTTCTTCCCTATTTTTGGATGCAAATATACATTAAAGGGCATCTTTACTAACACAGGTCATATGTATTCCAGCAAACATGCTCTGCGATCATGTGTCCATTCAATTGCATTTTTCAGCAAGCAGGTTAACCCTATCGAATCTGCCATACAGAATTACATCCTTTACCGATTAGCTAGCTCGTGCTTTTACAGAAATCGAATTCATCAACCCTTTACTCAGATTTACTCAGCCATACTTAACACATATTGCGAAGAGACCGGAACCCTCCAACTTTAGAGGTTTGTCATGATGTATGAATACACCGAACTTATTCACACATGATTTAACACGTCCTTATTCACATCGATTCTCCCAAAGCTTCGATTAATGTACATTCAGTCTTATATTATGTTTGTATAGAACTGCTGATGGTTTTCTAAGTTCTTCATACAGTCATTATCTGCATCCTTTGTCAGAGAGTTGCCATAAGGACAATCATATAATAGGATACAAGAAACATATTGCCAACAATCGTATATTGCCAACAAAAGGATCAGTAGCAAAGAAAGACAACTCAGTTGACCAAGGAAAAGAAGCCACATCATCAGCAATTCTTATAGATTAGGATATTTATTTTATGTTATTTTCTGAAGACAATGTAATTGTAACAAGACATTTTCAAGGCATGTAATAGACAACTTCAAAGTCCTAAAATAGTTTTGGTAGTTAGGATTGGTTACAACAGTTCCAAACTACTTTTTACTGTATTTAATTTAATTTTCAAGAGAAGGAAAAGTTTCGAGTTTTGGACCTTCAGACAAAAATTATTGTTCTCAGAGATTCAAAGATTAATGAATGAGTAAGAAAGTTTATGGAATTTTGTTTATGTTGAAATGTATTCAAGTTTACATTATGTATTTTCTATCTATGAATAAAACAAGGCTATGAGCAGCATGTCTCTTTTTACTTCTGTATATAGGAGTTAAAAACCTTAATTGGCGCTCCTTTGTTTTAACTATTTCTTTCATATTTTTCTTCTGGGGTTTGGGATGATATTTTCTATATAAAACAACATATCAGTTTGGACTTCTTATTACACTTTCTTCTAGTCACTTCATTCAACATCAATAAATGGTAGCATTGTGAAGCATTCATCATATTTGATATTTAAGGGTTTGATTATAAATACTTGAGGGTTAATAAAACAGAGACATAAAAATTTGTGACATAATCATAAAAATGTCTTAAGCACTGATTCCTTATCACAGCTAAGGGATTGTCTCTTAAGGTACAACATTAATTGGCGTCGTTGTCGGGGATCGAAGATTTGAAGGTTTTCCCTGGGTTTTGTTCATATCTCCTCTGGTTGTTCAGAGAGGAGGAAATATTAAGTTGTGCTTTATTTTAAATAATTCTGGCTCCTAAGAGGCCTCACACGAGGTCAGATACTTCTCAGTAAAAAGTCCCTATTCTGTCAGATCCATAAAATTTAGTTTCAAAGAAGGACCAGAAAACAAAAATATTTTCTACACCTGATGCCACACTGCTTGCACCAGGCAGCAGTTCTCATATCTCGCCATCCAAGGAAATTTCCTGGAAACTCATTTTCTCAGAAAAAGAATCCTTACCCTCACCCATTCATTTCCAAGAACCAACATTAGAAGAGCTATATTTTGAGTTTGTATCATTTCCATTCACAGAATCTCACCCTAATTCAGTTTCCAGTTCTTCTGCTATTGTTCATATACCCCTTCCCATATCAGTTTTTCCACCCCTTTTATCCCCACCTACAACTGGTATTCATTTTACCCCCGCTCAAGGAGCAATCAATCAGGGCATAAACATGGTATCCCTAACTTTCTTGATGAATATATATGCACCATTAAATCTACCCCAACCAATGAATGCAATGCCTCAGGAGTACCTTAAGTTGCTCCCTAGATTTACTGGTGAAGATGAAATAACTACAGAACAACACTTGCCTTTGTTTTGCACTTTTGCTGAAAACTTTAATGTAGAACCTCTTGATGTTGTAATGAGACTCTTCGTGTAGTCTCTAAGTGGAGAGGCAAGAAAATGGTTCAAAGGATTAACAAATGGTTCAATCAATGAATGGGATGAATTAGAAAGACAATTCATCCAGAGATGGGGTGAAAAAAGAGACCATGGTTATTCTTAACAGAATTTAATTCTATAAAGAAAAAATCAAATGAAAGTATGAGTGATTTTGTCAAAAGATTTAATACGTTGTACAATAGTTTTCCTGTGGAAATGAAACCTCATCCTATTGGAGCAAGGGTTGTTTTTGCTGGTGCATTTGCATTAGATTTCAATTTTACCTTAAGAGAAAGAAGAGCCTCCACTCTTGAACAGATTCAAACTGATGCCTTAGAAATTGAGGCAAACATGACTGCTGCTGGAAAGGTTCAAGACAAAGGAGAAGCTAAAGAAGAAGATTCATCACAAGATCAAAGGATAGATTATATGACTAAGGTCATTAAAAAATTGTCAAACAAATTAGTAAAGATGGAATTAGATAACAAGAAACCTTCACAACAAAACAGAGGGGTTTTCAACCCCCAATTCAAAAAACAACCCCTACAAATTCTACAGAGAGAAAGAAAAGATCAAGATCAAGTCCAAGCACCTTTATATATAGAGGCAACCCCATCACATTCTGCTGATAATGATCAAAAATAAGAAGAAGATCAAATTTCTGTTGTGTATATGGAAGATGGTGAGACAGAAGAAGAGAGTGAGAAAGAATTGTTGATCAGCGGTTATCATTGATGTCAACCCAAGAAACACCAGGGGCTAACCCAATATTTCATGGGAATTTTGACCTACCAAATTAATATATTCTGGGTCAATAATTATTTTGATGGTTTCTACTTGTCGAGATGTTTCTGTTGATATATGGCACGCCATGTAATTCTTCACGGTTTGAGAGATATTCATGTTTGAAGTTTGTACCCCCAGTTAGTGGGCTAAAACCCCATGGGGTTGGGGCATGGGTCATTGAAAATTCATAATTAATATTTTTTAAGCTTCTAAAATCCCTCCCACGTTCACTTGTTGAATCCCCTCTCAACTTAAGCATTTATATAAATTGTGATACTCATTTCCTCCTTATGCAAGGGATTCAGCCATCTGAAACAGGTCATCGTGGAATTTTTGCTCTAAACTTTTTTCTATGAAGGTTCAGAAGCTGAAATTTTTATGAGATGAAGCCAAAATCTTGAGGAAGCTGCAATAAAAATTTCAGATCAAGGTGCGAATTATTTTTGGAGATGTGATCAATGGAAATCAAGGTTTTTTTAGGCTCCTGAAATTCATCTCAAAGAAGTGACCTTGGTAAAATCGTCATAACTCTCTCTCTAAGTATCGGATTGGAATTTCGTAAAAATTGGTAGATTTTGTACAGTCTTCAGTTTTCTCTCTATCAATTTTAGATCCAAATGAAGGAAAATTGACATGTGGCACGTCGTACAAGTGCGCCTTGATGAAACAGTCCATAATTAGGGAATTGTGAGAAATTGGGTATAACTCTCTCTTGAAGAATCCAAATTGGGTTAGACCTATGGCATTGGAAAGAAGACTCAGAGGACTACTGTAGGACCAAAAATCAGATATTGAGGATCTGAAATAACAGAGATACACCAGATTCAATATCGAGCTCCTAGAAGGCAAGAAAAAGCTATATCATGTGTTGTCAAGGATTGCTAAGGACCAGACTTTCTACAGCAGAAAAGCAAAGCAAGGTGCAGCAGAGGGTAGCATGACAGGAGTAGCAACCAAGGTGCATAACAGCAACAAGAAGTTCATCATATGAAGTCTTCAAGTGGGCAGCACTGCATACAATCATTGTAAAGGTATCATTGTACTAAGTCATTGTAAATACATTATTGTAAAAATTGTACTAGTGTCTATCCGCCAAGGGTTGAAGAGGCAGTTGTTGGGAGGTCTAGGATCTCATTAGGTGGTTAAAGTCAAAGTTGGGGTTATGGTCTAGTATATCTTCTTCTACATCATTCTATATCATTGTAAAGTGGACCATTTTCCCTGGTACAGGAGTCCATTCTTATTTTATTCTTCTATAGGGTGGTAGGGTGGTGCTAGGGTGAGTTGTAGCTCATTGAGTGTTGGGGCATGCGTTCAGTTGACTACTGAAGAATCTCGGGCATTGGAACGTCCATCTAGTGGGAGTTGGAGAAGAATGCTTTTCTAGATTCTAGGAAGTTGGAGCTTTATTTTCAATTGGAGTTGAATATTAAAGAATTATTAGAAAAACATTAGGTGGTTTTTGTCTCGGAGTGGGTTTCCACCTTAAAAAACTATGTGCATTTGTGTTCCTCTTGTTTGCTGCTATCATTGTACAAACATTGATAATAATTGAAGTTTAACTAATGCTCTAATTGAAAGGAATACTGATTCACCCTCCCCTCTCAGTATTTCCAACAATTGGTATCAGAGGTTGGTTCCTTCAATAGCAGTTTAACAGCTGGAAGGACGTCATGGAGCATACCAAGAATGGTGTACCTCTATTCAATGAAAATAATTATGCACTTTGGAAAGGAAGAATGGAGGTCTATCTCTTGGCGCAAGGTTACGAAGTATGGGACACTGTTCAAAATGGATTTACATCAACTGCGAATGAACAAGGTAAGAAGAATTTAATAAATGATGCAAAAGAAAAGAATATTATTATCAATGGACTTATTGAATCTGCTTATCATAAGGTGTTGGGTTGTAAAACCGCCAAAAATGTATGGGACAAGCTTGAGAATATATATGCAGGTGACTCAAATGTCAAAGAAGCAAAGTTTCAAATCTATAGAGAAAAATTTGAGCAACTCAGAATGAAAGAAGATTGCAACATTGCTGCATACTTTCAATACGTTGATGAAATAACCAATACTTTGGAAGGATTGGGAGAGCCAGTTAACGAGAAGAATATTATACGGAAGATTCTTAGAACGTTACCAGGGAGATTCAACCCAAAGGTATTTGATTTCATTTTACATAATTGTATGCTAGATTCTGGTGCATCACATAATCTAATACCACTGTTTGTGATGAAAGAGTTAAATTTAGAAATCAACAAACCATATAGAGACCTTTATTCCTTTGATTCACAAAGGGTGAAGTGTGTAGGTATTATCAAAGATATGGTTGTTTCCTTAGCTCAAATTCCAGCTAAGAGTATTACGATGGATGTGGCAGTAGCTGATATTCCAGCCAGATTTGGTATGCTGTTGTCTAGATCTTGGGGAGCAAAGCTTGGAGGAGTTTTGAAATTGGATTTCACATATGCTATTATTCCTGTTTTTAATGGGGAGGAAAGGAGGCTATATAGAGAAACCATATTTTTGAAAACTATTACCAAGAAAGATGTAGGTAATTCCCCTATTTATGGTCAAGAGAAGGAGGATCTCTCTTGTTTTATGCTGCATGAAGATGCATAATTTGCTGAAGATTCACAAAAACAACTCTCTTCAGCCAATGTACATAAAGAGCTGTGTTCAAATAAAATTTGGAAGTGTTATTTTGATGGTGCATTCTCTAAGGAGGGTACTGGAGCTGGATTCATATTTATATCTCCTGAAGGTAACTTTTTACCTTTTTCCTTCAAATTGGAATTTGAATCTACTAATAATGTAGTTGAATATGAAGCGTTGATTCTAAGCCTGCAAACAGCTAAACAGATGGGAATTAAGTGTATATATGTTTTTGGTGGCTCTGAATTAATCATAAGACAAATTAAGAATTGGTGCTAGACTAAAAATCCCAGATTGAGGTCTTATAGAAATGAGGTATGGGATATAGTTGAAAATTATTTTGAAGCTTTCAATTTATAGTTCATTCCTCGAGAAGAGAACATAATGGAAGATTGATTGGCAGTTGCAGCCAGCACATTTAAGCCACCAATTAATCGAAGATTGAGATATGAAATTGAATTGAGATACAGGCCTTCAATCCCTGATAATGTAAAACATTGGCAGATTTTTGAGGATGATGAACAAATTAATCAATTTATAACAATGATTGGAAATTTTGAGGACAGTCAAATTGATTTAGAAGTTGATGAAAGTGGTTAAAGTGATATGTCTAAAAATCTGAAACATTCAATTGGTGATCAGAAGATAATTCAGCGGAAGGATAATATTTTGGTGAGAGGTTTGGTACCTCTTGAGAGATTGTTTGATGCTAATGATGTGTCAATAAGCCAGAAAAAGGTATCCCAATATGGGGAAATGGAGGACTGTAATTTAGGAACTCAAGATGGCCTAAAATAGTCAAATTGTTTAGGGGGGTTCCTACGGAGTACAAAGAAAGGTATGTAGATATTTTTAAACAATTCATAGATGTATTTGCATGGTCATATGAATATTTGAAAACTTATGATTTGGATATTATTCAACATAAAATACCACTCAAAGATGGGGTTAAACCACACAAGAAAAAGCTCAGACAAATTAACCCACTATTGCTGGCTCTAATTGAAAAAGAGGTGAAATTTTTTTTGCAAGAAAAAATCATAGTTCCACTAAGATATTCAGATTGGGTTTGAATCTGGTACCAATTAGGAAGAAAAATGGAGAGATAATATCATGTGTGGATTTCAGAAATTTGAACAGAGCTTCCCTAAATGATAACTATCATTTACCAAAGATGGATTTTGTTCTGTAGAAAGTAACTGGAGCATTCAGGTTATCCATGGTTGATGGTTTTTGTGGGTATAATCAGGTGGTTGTGGAGAAGGAAGATCAAAATAAAATTGCTTTCACCACACCTTGGGGAACATTCATGTATGCCAGGATGCCATTTGGCCTCACGAATGCAGGAGCAGCTTTTCAAAGGGCAATGGATATTTTTTTTTGTGGGTGATAAATTTGTAGTTATTTACCTTGACAATGTTACTATTTTTTCAGGTTCTGATGATGAACACTTAGAACACTTGAAGAAAGCTTTCTTGAAATGCATAAAATTTTCTTTATCATTAAATCCCAAGAAATCTTTGTTCTCTTTAGAAGAAGGTAAGTTGTTGGGTCACATAGTTTGAAAACAAGGAGTGAAGATTGACCCGGCAAGGGTTGAAGCTATACAGACAATTCCACTGCCTAGAAGTAAAAAAGATATCCAAAGGTTTTTGAGAAAAATCAATTTTCTGAGAAGATTTGTTCCAAATTATGCTGAGATTGTCAGGAGAATAATAGATATGTTAAAAAAGAATGCTAAAGTAAAATGGGACAAATATGCAAGAGAATCATTTGAAAAAATTAAAGAAGCTCTTGTCCTAATCAGTCCAGATTACATAAAGCCTTTTAAAATCTTCTCATTTGCATCATCTTCTAATATTGCTGCTGTGTTATTACGGAAAAATAAAGAAGGAAGTGAACAACCTGTAGCCTTTTTCAGCAAAGTCCTTAGAGATGTAGAGCTGAAGTATAATATCTTGGAGAAGAAGGTATATGCTTTAGTTAAATCATTAAAGTCTTTCAGAACTTATGTACTTCATTCTCAAATAGTAGCATATGTGCCTAATTCTGCTGTAAAGGATGTGCTAGTACATAGTGATGTGGAAGGAAAAAGAGGAAAATGGATTGCTAAAATCCAGGAATATGACTTGGATATCAAACCAACAAAGTTAGTCAAAGGACAGGGACTGGACAAATTGTTGACAGAATCTAATTTCCAAGCTTTGGGAATTAGTTTACTTGTGCCTGTAGATGAAGTAATTGAAGAAACAGATTAGATTAAGAGAAAGTCAGCAATTAAGTACAAATTTCTTTGTTCAGGCTGGTATAAGGATATCATTCATTATCTATGTTTCTTTTCTTGTCCTCCTTCAATAAATAGAGCTAAGTACAGAGCTCTGAAACTTAAAGCTCAACCTTATGTTATAATTGAAGCTAAGTTGTATTGGAAAGATCCTGTTGGTGTATTGCTGTTATGTTTGATAGAAGAGGAAACCATGGAGGTGATTAAAGAATATCATGAATGTTTGTGTGGAGGTCATTACAGCTGGAAAGTAACTGCTCATAAGATTCTTAAATCAGGTTTTTATTGACCCTCTTTATTTGCTGATGTATACATAACTGTTAGAAGTTGCCAGAAATGCCAATTGTTTGCAGAAAAGAAAAGGCTAGCTCCTTTACCGCTTCTTCCTGTATTTATTGAAGAACCTTTTAGACAATGGGGATTGGATTTCATTGGAGAGATTAATCCACCATCAAGTGGGCAGTTTAAGTGGATTCCAACTACTACTGGTTATTTTACAAAATGGGTAGAGGCAATTCCTACTAGAAAGGCAAATGATTTAGTTGTGATGAAGTTTTTGGAGGAGAATATTTTCAGCAGATTTGGATGTCCAGTAAAGTTTGTAACAAACAATGCTCAAGTTTTCAATTCAGTCAAATTCATAAATTTTTATCAGACTTATAATGTAATATTATCCCACTCTACAACATATCATCCTCAACGAAATGGATTAGCAGAATCATCTAATAAAACATTGGTGAAAATAATGAAGAAAACAATCAATGAGGACCAAAAGGATTGGGATTCAAAGTTGATTTTTGCGTTATGGGCAGTAAGGATGACTACTAAAAGATCCATTGGTAAGTCTCCATATGAATTGGTATATGGTGCTCAGGCTCTGTTTCCCACTCAGCTAGCAAGACCAGTAATTTCTCTTCTTCAAGACTCTGAAGAGGAACCTAATGCCTTGGTCAGAAGACTAAACCAGGTGATAGAATTGAATGAAAGCAGAAATAATGTCACAGACAATTTGGTCATTTATCAGGAGAAAATGAAGTCTGTTTTTGACAGAAAGGCAAGAGAAATCATGTTTCAGACTGGAGATCTGGTATTAAGATGGGAAACCACGAGGGAAGAGAAAGGGAAACATGGTAAATTTGATCCTTTATGGTATGATCCTTACAAAATCTCTGAAGTCAGATCAAATAATACTTTCATGCTGGAAGATCTTGATGGAGAAGCAATAGAACTACCTGTAAATGGGCAGTGTCTGAAACATTATTTCCAGCACTAAAGGCAATTAGATAATTATTGTACATATTCAGTTTCCTCTCACTGTATATTTCTCATCAAGCAATTTTCGACTCCATGCCCGAAGTGAAGGCACTGATCTACAGGTTCTTAGTGTTTTGTGGCAAAAAACACTATCCCCAGGTGGAGCCAGATGTTGTGGATCATATGCATATCCTTTTATTTTTAAAATATTTGAAAATATAAAATAAGAAATTCTTGGAAAATATGTTAAAGTATCAAAATCTTATACTTTAGCATGAAAAAAGATGTATGTTCGTCAAATTTTAAGTTAAAGTTTAAACATTTAAACTTTATAGTTGTGGGTTCGGTATTAAATGTTAAACATTGATTGGTTTGATTGGCGGAAAGTGTTGATCATTAAAATCCTTATCAAATGGCCCAACCCGTAGGCACAAATAGCACACCGGATACCATGAGGAGTGCCTCCACAGTTGACTGGGTTGACTGTGGGGACAGCAGAGATGAATGACAGAGATTGAATGCGGGGGCACTAGCCAAAGTTTTCCTCTGTACCCTGAGAGCCCTTGTAGTGACGCAAGCCACTGAGTTGGTCACAACTGTCTTCCACGTCGAGCAGAGTTAACAGCTTGCTGGTGCGTCTTGTCAGCATTAAATTTAAAACCCGCGCCACCTATTTAAAGAATTTTTTTATTTTTTTTTCAAATTACTTGTGATTTGCTGCACTGCACCCTGTTTTAGCTTTCCACCACTTGCAAATTTGACCACCCTGTAAACTGTTCTCACGTAAATTTTCAACCATGGCTAAACGGTTGTCCTTATCAAGTTCAACTAGCCATATCCCTCTCATGGATACTGAGAGGGATATTCAAGATACCCTCTGTTCAAAAATTCACCTCCCTTTCTACCAGCAAGTTATCTTGAATGATAATGCTTCCCCTGTGTATTCTGCCATGGTCAAGTCTGGAGTTTTGTCTGCATGCAATCCTAAAACCCACCTTTTCCTTGAATTTATCTATTGGTTGGTATTTGTCATGTATCTAGGGAAGTGTTTTTTCATGAATTCCCAAGGAGAGAATGTTCTGCAGGTGTCTACCCTATTAATTTGCCAAGCCCTTTGCTATCCTAAGTCAGAGTCATCCATCCAATTTTCTGACAATTCGCTGGTACAATATTATGATAATATTGTAGGAGAAGAATTCAATCAGT
The DNA here is from genome assembly GCA_034641835.2 of Pinus albicaulis. Classification (NCBI taxonomy): domain Eukaryota; kingdom Viridiplantae; phylum Streptophyta; class Pinopsida; order Pinales; family Pinaceae; genus Pinus; species Pinus albicaulis. The sequence goes on along the minus strand of CM076574.1, from coordinate 872,539,886 downwards.
TCATGTTTTATTTGAAGCCTAACATGAAGCAATTTCAACCAGATTTCAAAGAGTTTGATATGGGGGTTTTTGATGCTGAGACTCGTCTAGTATTGAGTAATATTGCAAAAATTCTGGGTAAAGATGATGATAATACAGTGGATAAATCAGTTCTAGGGATGTTTGCCATGATGATGAAGCCAGGAATGGTGCTGGATATTCCATCATATTGGCAGGAAGGAGTCAATTCACAGTTGATGAGCCTTTCATTAACAGGTTCCTTTAAATTTCCTTCATTAATTGTATATTTGTTCTTATATCAGAATGTGGAAGAATTCATGCATTTAGGTCTAAATATTATGGATGTAAATAAAAGAAGGAAATCAGTGATATTCTGGACAGATGTAGTTAGAAGGGAGCAAAATGAGGATGGTTTGTTTGATTTTGCTCGCTATTACATGCCAATTGCATACAAAATATTGAATGGAAGTCCTCCTCCCTATTTCTTACCTAAAGCTCAGGAGTTTCTGCATTTGGGAAACAATTGTAAATATGGAGACTGGTTTGTTTTTGAGGAATATTCTGAAATAAGGCTATATGGAGCAAGTGTTGAGCCTTACAAACTTCCAACTTTTGTACCAATGAGGATTTTTGCTTTGGACTTCATTAGACAGAGTCTAAATGTTGATCAAGTTCACTTTTCGTGCCTATGAAGAAAGGACACATGTATAAATTACCCATGGTTGTAGGCCCTTTCATAGTAAATATGAGGCAGGCATTTGATGACGTAACAAAAATGTTAGATGACATGCATATGCTACTAGGAGAAAGTTGGGCTTATGACCCATATAGTGTTATTTCAAATAGAAGAATTGAGAATGGGTACTCTGCTTTCCTTCATGAAAGCAGGCCAGAACAAGAGAAGATAGCATGTAAAGGTGTGATGAATTTAGTAGATGAAAACATTCAAACTCCCATCATAGCAGAGAAAACAGCTAAAAGAACCAAGGAAGTAGTTATTGATCTAGATGATGAGGAGCAGGGAGCCATGAAGAGAACAAAACTTACTGAAGAGCCTGCATCTACTGCACCTGGTTTTTATTTACATTTGGGAGAAGAAAAAAATACTCCTACTTCACCCAGGAATCATGAAGCTTCTCATGAACAGGTGCCCTTGATTAAACAGTTGTTTTCACAAATTGAGGAAAGAAATCAGAGGATGAAGGCCAGCATGGAGGCCCAAGCTGAACATCAAGTCAATGCTGAACAAACAAGATTGTTAACTGTAATGGATCTTGAGAAATATCAATTTAGAATTTCCCTCTCACATCCTATAGATATGTCAATTGGTTCTTCCAGCAATTTCAACACTATCAATGTGACTATGGATGTAAAGAAAATTCCACTGATGGATAAAATGAATTTGCATATGCATAGAGGTCAATTGATTGTAAATGACCTCACAAAAACTAATGCAATGGCAATAAAGGAAGAGAATATGTTGGGTAAAGTAATTAAACAGTTGAAGTTATAGAAGGCTAACTCAAGAGCCTTAACAGTTCAAAATGAAGAATTGAAGAAGATTATTATAAAAATTGGAGTAGACCCCAGTGATAAGACTGCTGTGCAAAAACTCATGCAAAGTGCTGAGGTAGAGATATCTACATTAAGGAAGAAGTTGAAGTTACATACTTGAGAACATTCAATGGCTACAGAAGGTTCAGAGGTAGAGAAGTAAAAGGAAAATTTGCTGCAGCAACTCATGCAGAAAGATGAAGAACTATCCAAAATAAAGCAGACTGCAATTTCATTGCAAAATTATATTGATAATCATAACTGTACTTTTGTTTTTCGTACAGGTGATGAAGATCCTCAAGCACAAATTATTCAATTAAATACTGAGTTGCAGATGGTTGAAAGAGATAGAAAGAAGGCTCAAACAATCTGGAGACTGCAACAAAATTGATGAAATTCATAAAAAATGAAGCTCACAAATACCAAATTGAATTCTGAAATGCTGAAGCTCAGATTAAAAATCTCAAAGAAAGAATGAAAGGAAATCTTCCACTAATACAAGCTAAAAATATCATTTGGACTGATATCATTTCAGAAATGAAATCCAATTGGTGTTTCCTGATGATAATTGCAAAAGAGAAAAGCCTTATTTTAGAATGTGAAGAACCAATCATGTCTGATAAGAAAAAAGGAATTAATAGAGCCATTTGGGCCAAAAGATTTATTGATTTTATTAATTCCAAATCAGATCAGGAGTTAGAGGAGAATGATATGCAGGACAGAATGTTGTATGCAGTAGAAATTAATAAAATTATTGTCAGAAATGATCTTAGGAAGGCTGCAGAAAAGAAACTAATGGAAATCAAGGAAGCAGTAAGTCAATTTGATAAATCTTTTGATAAAATGACAAGAGTAGGCTTGCCATCATGTTGGGGAGTTGAAGGAAATCTTTTTCCATGGAGCTCTTATGAGAACTTACTAGTGATGACAAAAAGAAAAGTTGATAACAGGCATGAAAAGACTCAAGTGCTTAAAGGAGAGACAATGGTCAACTTCTTGCAGAGACATTTTCAACTCTTGTGGATGGTAAAAACTCTTTTCTCAGAAAGGCCTTCTTATGATCGAATTACTGCATTCAGATTGGAATATCACAATCTGACACGTTCATCTAGGACGAAGGTAGAAATATGGAAAAAGTGCAGAGCTTGGACAATAGACCTACGAAAAGGATCAGCAGCAAAGAAAGACAAATCAATTGACCAAGGAAAAGAAGCCACATCATAAGCAATTCCTATAGATTAGGATATTTATTTTATGTTATTTTCTGAAGACAATGTAATTGTAACAAGACATTTTCAAGGCATGTAATAGACAGCCTTCAAATTCTTAAAGTAGTTTTGGTAGTTAGGATTGGTTACAACAGTTCCAAACTGATTTTTACTGTATTTAATGTAATTTTCAAGAGAAGGAAAGGTTCCGAGTTTTGGAGCTTCAGACAAATTTTTTTGTACTCAGAGATTCAAATATTTATGAATGAGTAAGTAAGTTTATGGAATTTTTTTATGTTGAAATGTATTCAAGTTTACATTATGTATTTTCTATCTATGAATAAAACAAGGTTATGAGCAGCAAGTCTCTTTTCACTTCTGTATATAAGAGTTAAAAACCTTAATTGGTGCTCCTTTGTTTTAATATTTCTTTCATATTTTTCTTCTGGGGTTTGGGATGATATTTTTTATATAAAACAACATATCAGTTTGGACTTCTTCTTACACTTTCATCTAGTCACTTCATTCAACATCAATAAATGGTAGCATTGTGAAGCATTCATCATATTTGATATTTAAGGGTTTGATTATAAATACTTGAGGTTTAATAAAACAGAGACATAAAAATTTGTGACATAATAATAAAAATGTCTTAAGCATTGATTCCTTATCACATATAAGAGATTGTCTCTTAAGGTACAACATTAGTTGGCATCGTTGTTGGGGATCGAAGGTTTGAAGGTTTTCCCTGGGTTTTGTTCATATTTCCTTTGGTTGTTCAGAGAGGAGGAAATATTAAGCTGTGCTTTATTTTAAATAATTCTGGCTCCTAAGAGGCCTCACACGAGGTTAGATACCTCTCAGAAAAAAGTCCCTATTCTGTCAGATCCAGAAAAGTTAGTTTCAAAGAAGGGCCAGAAAACAAAAATATTTTCTACACCTAATGCCACACTGTTTGCACCAGGCAGCAGTTCTCATATCTCGCCATCCAAGGAAATTTCTCCGAAACTCATTTTCTCGGAAAAAGAATTCTTACCCTCACCCATTCATTTCCAAGAACCAACATTAGAAGAGCCATATTTTGAGTCTGTATCATTTCCATTCACAGAATCTCAACCTAATTTAGTTGCCAGTTATTTTGCTATTGTTCATATACCCCTTCCCATATCAATTGTTCCACCCCTTTTATCCCCACCTACAACTGGTATTCATTTTAACCCCCACTCAAGGAGCAGTCAATCAGGGCATAAACATGGCAGCCCCTGCTTTCTTGATGAATATATATGCACCATTAAATCTACCCCAACCAATGAATGCAATGCCTTAGGAGTACCTTAAGTTGCTCTCTAGATTTACTAGTGAAGATGAAATAACTTCAGAACAACACTTGCCTTTGTTGTGCACTTTTGCTGAAAACTTTAATGTAGAACATCTTGATGTTGTAATGAGACTTTTTGTGTAGTCTCTAAGTGGAGAGGCAAAAAAATGGTTCAAAGGATTGCCAAATGATTCAATCAATGATTAAGATGATTTAGAAAGACAATTCATCCAGAGATGGGGTGAAAAAAGAGACCATGGTTATTCTTTAACAGCATTTAATGCTATAAAGAAAAAATCAAATGAAAGTATGAGTGATTTTGTCAGAAGATTTAATAAGTTGTACAATAGTTTGCCTGTGGAAATGAAACCTCCTCCTATTGGAGCAAGGGTTGTTTTTGCTAGTGCATTTCCATCAGATTTCAGTTTTACCTTGAGAGAAAGAAGAGCCTCCACTCTTGAACAGATTCAAATTGATGCCTTAGAAATTGAGGCAAACATGACTGCTATTGGAAAGGTTCAAGACAAAGGAAAAGATAAAGAAGAAGATTCATCACAAGATCAAAGGATAGATTATATGACTAAGGTCATTAAAAATTTGTCAAAAAAATTAGTAAAGATGGAATTAGATAACAAGAAACCTGCACAACAAAACAGAGGGGTTTTCAACCCCCAATTCAAAAAACAACCCCTACAAATTCTACAGAGAGAAAGAAAATATCAAGATCAAGTCCAAGCACCTTTATATATAGAGGCAACCCCATCACATTCTGCTGATAATGATCAAAAGGAAGAAGAAGATCAAATTTCTTCTGTGTATATGGAAGATGGTGAGACAGAAGAGGAGAGTGAGAAAGAATATGTAGAAGAATGTAAAGAAGCTGATATCTCATTTGATCAGGAAGAAATGGATGATTATTGCAAACAATTTACTGATTTTATGCAAGCAGAGTTGCATAAAAAATATGATTTAAGGTCAAAAAAGAGGTTGAGAACTCAGGATGATGAAGGAGAGGAATCAAAATCAGTACCTACTTCAATGGTGACTCCACTATAGAAGAATCCTATTAAAAAATCAGATAAGGGGAAACAACCCATGAATCAAGAAAAAGAGAAAGAGAAGCAGCAAGCTGAAGCCCCTCAAATAAAATCTAATGACCCTAATATTTTGGAGAAAATTGTTACTGTTCCTGATCAACATGCAAATTCAAATAAAAACCAAGAAGAACCTGAAAAGTTAACAAAACAAAATCAAACTTTCAGTTTGTCTAAAGAATTAGAAAAAGTAAAGATTCAAGTACCACTTCTTGAGTTGGTCAAAACACCTGGTTATAAGAAAGAAATTGTAGAGTTTATTAATTTATCTCAGTCTGATGAGGTGGGTGATATAGTGAATCTGCAAGAAGAGAAACCAGTGGTTACTTTTGGACCTCATGTTGAAGAGGTAGATTCTTCTGTTCCACCTTTTTATATATTAGTTCTATTGCATGATTTCATTTTACATAATTGCATGCTAGATTCTGGTGCATCACATAATCTAATGCCACTGTCTATGATGAAAGAGTTAAATTTACAAATCACCAAACCATATAGAGACCTTTATTCCTTTGATTCAAAAAGGGTGAAGTGTGTAGGTCTTATCAAAGATATGGTTGTTTCCTTAGCTCAAATTCCAGTTAAGAGTATTATGATGGATGTGGTAGTAGCTGATATTCCAGCCATATTTGGTATGCTGTTGTCTAGATCTTGGGAAGCAAAGCTTGGAGGAGTTTTGAAGTTGGATTTCACATATGCTATTATTCCTGTTTTTAATGGGGAGGAAAGGAGGTTATATAGAGAAACCAGATTTTTGAAAACTACTACCAAGAAAGATGCAGGTAATTCCCCTATTTATGGTCAAGAGAAGGAGGATCTCTCTTGTTTTATGCTGCATGAAGATGCAGAATTTGCTGAAGATTCACAAAAAAAGCTCTCTTCAGCCAATATACATAAATATTTGTGTTAAAATAAAATTTGGAAGTGTTATTTTGATGGTGCATTCTCTAAGGAGGGTACTGGAACTCGATTCATATTTATATCTCTTGAAGGTAAATTTTTACCTTTTTCCTTCAAATTGGAATTTGAATCTACTAATAATGTAGCTGAATATGAAGCGTTGATTCTAATTATGCAAACAGCTAAACAAATGGGAATTCAATGTATATCTGTTTTTGGTGACTCTGAATTAATCATAAGAAAAATTAAGAATTGGTGCCAGACTAAACATCCCAGATTGAGGTCTTATAGAAATGAGGTGTGGGATATAGTTGAAAATTATTTTGAAGCTTTAAATTTACAGTTCATTCCTCGAGAAGAGAACAAAATGGCAGATTCATTGGCAGTTGCAGCCAACACATTTAAGCCACCAATTAATCCAATATTGAGATACAGGCCTTCAATCCCTGATAATGTAAAACATTGGCAAGTTTTTGAGGATGATGAACAAATTAATCAATTTATAACAATGATTGGAAATTTTGAGGATAGTCAAATTGATTTAGAAGTTGATGAAAGTGGTTAAAGTGATATGTCTAAAAATCTGAAACATTCAATTGGTGATTAGAAGATAATTCAGCTGAAGGATAATATTTTGGCGAGAGGTTTGGTACCTCTTGAGAGGTTGTTTGATGCTAACGAGCTCTTGCAAAGATTCGGGCCTTGACTGAGGCAAAGGAGAAGGAAAATCTTGATATCCTTGTTGGTGTATCCCTCCAAGCATCCCAACCATGATCAACAGGGTAATTTCCAAATTTTGGCACTTGGTGCAAATTTTTTATTTTTGACAGTTGGCTAGCAGAAAAAAGGGCCAAACGCGTAGCTCCACTGGCGCTGCACTCTTTTTTGGAACAATAAATTGACAAATGGTTTGCATTTCCATTTTCCTCATGTCAAGGACATCATCCTCAGAAAATTTCAAATCATTTGGAGCAAAATTGGTCCCTCAAAAGGGCTAAAAACCATCCAAAAAACACCTTTCTGCCCTCTTTTCAGCATTGGCGTTGTGCCCTTAGTAGTCCTGGGATAATGGATTTTTGGCAAGTTAAATGGGCACCATTCTAGAAACTAAAGGTATATTTGGAAACTAGACAGGACAGGCTTCCAATGAGCTATCATGGAGCTCATTTGGACACCGGGAAGGCCTCTAAAACTCAACTGCAAAACAGGTGATTTTTCTAGTCTTGGTGCTGCGCCCCTGTATCTTGGAGATGTGCCCTTGCTAGGAGTTATTGCAAAAGATCTTTTGAGGCCTTAAAGTCAACATTTTCTCCAAATTAGCTCAAATAGTTCTGTTAGAAGTTATTTTGGCCATAAATGTGTTTTAGATATTTTGCCTTGGACCTTGCATGGTCTCAAAGGTCAAAGTGCCTTAAATGTGTAATTAATGACTTCTAAAACCCTAGCTAGGGTTTAATTCATCATTTTGCAGTGAAATACTGCATGTAAGCTTCATTATGTTTTTGGTTGATTGTTGAGCTCAATATACATAGACTTGGAGTTGTGAAGAAATTGGTTTTGGAGCTTTGTGACTGTTTTGAATTGAATGACAATGGAGCAAGCACATTCATAGTATTCATGAAATTTTTTGAATGGTGATGTTGTTCTTATCTTTCATTTGTTTCCTTATGTTTTCCATGTTGTTTCATATTTTCCCTTGCAATGGAACATAAAATTTAGATTAAGATATGCTGTTGAGAGGCACCTTAAGTCTGTCTGTTCTCTATTGTTTTAATGTTTTCCTCTGCTAGGTCAAATTAGAGAATTCTTAATTGCTCTCTGGTTCCGCTTAGCTTGTTTTCCTTGAAAATGATTTAATGGAGCCAAGAAAAAGAAGTTTATGGTATGCCCTGTCCTTTAGTGTAGGTTAAAACATTGTTTTTAAGGCCCTTTCTTTGGAGTTTACTAATTAGGGTTTGGATGAAGAAGTTTATGGTTTTCCTTGTCCTTTAGTCCATCTTGAATAGTCACTTTGAAGGTCTTTTATAGTTTGATTAAGGAATTTAGGAGTTCCCTGCTCTTTAATCATTACTAATGTGTTACTTTGAATGTTTTCTTTTTGCTGAAGGCATATAGCTAGAGAATTTAGGAGTTCCTTGCTTTCTAGGGTTTGCTGGATTGTTGTTTTAAAGTTTGCTTGATAAAGTATGGTCAAAGAAGTTTATGGTGTGCCCTGTCCTTTGATTATTTCTTAAACATAATGATCTTAAGAACCCTTCTTGTTATGGTATATGTTAAATGATTTTTAATTTCCATTTAAACCTACTTAATTCACAACTTAATGTTCATTTCACACCCACCTAAGCTATTAAGATCCATTTGGCTTTGATAACTTGCCCTATGAAACACCCTTGATCTATTGTTGTACTTCTCAAGCTTTTTACAAACTCCATATCCCAATGGTTTGAATCTCTCTTACTCTATCTGTTTTACTTGACAAGCAACCCAACCAACCAAAACAAAACAAACAAACCCTATCCCTTTAACTAGCCTAAAATCAACATCCTAAAAGAAACAAGTCATATCTTTTATCAAATATAGAGAGAGCCCTCTCTGAGTCTAGGAAGGCTAGGTCCTAGGACTCCAAATTTGGTTTGATGTTACCCTTGTCTATTTGGTCTTGCCAACCTGACAAATTACAGGGACCTAACAGGGACCATGGATAAGATAGCTATAATTCTTAAGAAGCATAATATTTCTTCAACTTTTAAACGTCTTCACACTATTCAGAGCTCTCTGAAATCTATGAAGGACCCTGTGGATCCGAGGGATAGAAAGGGAGTTTACATCATTCCATGTTCTTGTGGGACTCCTTACTTCGGTGAAACTGGTCAATCAATTAATCAAAGGATCTGTGAACATGCAACTAACATTAAACACGGAAGATCCCGCTCCTACACCTTAGTTGAACATGTAGAACATACTAACCATCACATCTACATTGAAGAGTCTAAGTTCCTTGCTAATGTTGACCATTTTCATCACCGTAAGCTAAGGGAGGCTTTGGAGATTGAAAAACTGTCTGTTAACCTTAACAGAGACAATGGCTGGAGTATTAGCAGGTGTTGGATCCCCACCCTATACTCCTAAGTGTTGGTGCCTCTCCCCCCTTTTCCGGATTTTTTTTTTTTTATTAACCCTATTTTTATTATTTATTTGAATAATCCTCCCTCCATTTTAATATTTTAAATAATAAATGGTATTGGTCCATTCTAATAATAATAGAACGAATTAAATAGAATATTATTATTTTAATAATATAATTTTATTTTAGATAACTTAAGAAAATATATATTTCGTTTTAGTCAAATTAAGGAACAACATAATAATAAATAAAATTTTAATAAATAACTTTAATGAACTAATAAAAAATAATAATAATAATAATAATAATAATAATATATATATATATATATATATATATATATATATATATATATATATACTAATTTTTTTTAAAACTTTTGGTCTTTAACTTAATCTTCTTTTGGGTCAAACTAGTTGTTTCCTTCTAAAGGCTAATTAACCCTTCTCCTCATCTACCACACTAGTTGGTTCGAAATGCGTCTACCAAATTCTTTGCTATGTGATTATTACCGAAATATATCTTTGTATATTACTTATTTGTAGTTCGTGTTACAAGCATCGGAAACTATTGTAATTGATACGTTGGAATATGAGTTGTCATAACGACAAAATGTTTTAACCAAAGTCTCGTTGTATATGTTGTAATTCACTTTTTGTTGAGTCTATTAAACACTTAAATGTTAGCGAATCAAACATTCAGAAGTCTTATTTGGCCTCTTCTTGAAGCCGAGAGGTTTATAACTGAGCATTAAACTGCATATTAATGAGACTTTCTGTCATGATTGAGTAATGCTAGAGTTGTTGGCATTATTTACTTATGTTTGATTGCGCATGTAGTTGTTGGCACTCCACACTCCCTAGTTACACATGGTTGTTTGAATGATATGTGTTGTGCGAGACAAACAACTACGTTGAATGAATTTTACAAGTTTCAGCACCTCTCAAATTTTTGTGGACTCCTTTTTTGGTCCAACATTAAGATTTGTATCTGCCTAAAGCTCCTAAAATCACTTGCAGCCTTCGACTATTTTTTGTGCATAATTTGTTGTTATTTTGGAATATTCAAAACAATACCTTTGAGCATCCATCTCTGAAGTTTGGATAGACTTGAAGCTCCTAAATGTACTAGTGGTCTTGAATTTTTCAACTATGGAGACACTCTAAAATGGCAAGAAGAACCCTAGGTTTTGACGCAGCCTTTAGGAATTTTCACTAGGACTAAAACAAAAAAGATCTAAGCCGATTTTTCGTTGATTGTAGTGGCATGGTTGTGGCCTCTAAGAAATTTCCTGGTGAGCGTGAAGGAGAGGCTGAAGATTGCTTCGGGTTTTAAATCTTTAATTGTGTGGAAGCCACCGGAGAAATTTATTGAGGAAAAGGGGTTTATCAAACATTACCCGCACTACAAGCTTTTCCAAATTTGTATTAATGTCAGGCTTTAATGGTATCATAGAGATAATTGGCGACACTAGTTAACCAGACTAGGTCGTGGGTTCGAATCCAGGAGTTGCATTACTGTCCATATCGTTGATGGGTTTAGATTCAATGAGATGGAGGAATTGTAATAGATAAACCAAAAGGCCTCAAGTCTACCCTATGCTTAAGAGAGGAGGGTGCAAGTTTTGGTATTTACAGTTAACGATTTGACCAGGGTTCGAATAACCGACGGGATGATATGAATAGATGCAGGTGAATGATTTTTTTGACGTGACCTACAGGCATGATATGGCTGCTCTCCTTACAAGAGATGCTATCTTTGTGGAGGGAGCGCTCTTAGCTTCACGGGGTTCGACCTTACAAAGGAGGCCACAAAGGGAGAGTCTGTCGCAGGTATAGGATTCTGCTTCCAGTTCTTTGTGAAGCTCAACCTTTAACCATAGCCTATGATAACTTGTGCAAAACTTAATAACGGAATCCATTGAACCGATTGCGTAATCAATTGGATCAACGACTGCTTAATCTTCTTACTCAATAGAATCAATTATAAGTATATGTTCTTATATGTTTGTAATATTAGGTTCCTTCTTAAGCTCTCCATTAATCTTATCTTGACTCTTAATACATCAGTGGACTTCTCTAACAGTCTCTTTTCAAGAAGATTCTCTATACATTTTGACATGTTTGGTCTTCTTTTTGTTCTTTGATAATTTTTGAACCACTTGCTTGTATATATCTCTATCATCTATCTGGCCTGGAAATTTGAAAAACCTTCTCAAATGTGATTTGAAATATAGAAGACTCTAGCTTATGGGGCTTTGTAGGCATAATGGGATCCATTGGGGTTGAGAACTTGCATTTTTCAATAGCAAAATAGTTGATTTAATGCATGCAATTTGCTTTCCATCCATCTTCATTATAAAAAAATTGCACTACTCTGTAACAAGAAGTATTGGTTTCCACTATTCCTGCCTCTTAGCTCATGTCCAACAATGAGATGTTACCTGACAATATTTTGTGATATTGGGTTCCTTCATAGGCTATCCATTATACATAAAGGAAAACTAAAAAAATAAACAAACCATATAGTTACCTCGTAATCACGCAAATCTAAATGAACTACATCTTATATTTATTGTTGTATAGGTTCATCCTATGTTCACTTTTCTATCTAGAAACAAACATTCAAGTAGTAACATATATTTGCCTCAACATTTTCTTTAACCTTAATGCATGAGAGGTAGTGGAAAGACTTTTACCATGCAGCCCGTCACTGAAGGCCTCATGAGACAATGACATATGCTTGTAATGCAAGTACTTCTCTATTAGTTAAATACACTTAACTATAATACAGTGACATGTGGTTTAACGGTAAATTTCGCTGGGTGAAACCCACGAGATGGAGGTTCAAATCTCATTGAGTATATGGCCTGTTGTGTCTTGGCTAGAAGAGTAGGCGACCCCATAGTGGACGTCTCGGCTCCTGTTGAGGCATAAGTTAATTGCTATTGTGTGACTTGCAGGTTGTTGCACCTAGCCTAGGTTTATAGTGGCAGCCAGTAGGATTTGATCCTGGGCCTTGTTCAGGATAACTCTCACCAGTTACCGATTATCCTAGATGTAAAAAAAAAAAAAAAAAAAAAATAAATACACTTAACTATGAATTAGTTAATTTGCTTCTGCCTATTGCTTAAGGTGCCTTTGCTCCTGCCCATGTGACTTGTACTTATTTAAATTATAATGGGGAATTGACTAGCTTAAGATATGCAGGCATCGTGTTGATAGAGGTGAGATTTGAGTCCTATGTGGTAATTTGTGTTATGCCATGATGACTTTACTGGTTGTGTGTGTATTTTCTATGTATGTTATTATCGGTGGGATATTGGAGATCATCCATTCAACATGGCGTGATCCAGTTGTGTTTCTTGCAAGTCCTAGTCAATCGACCTTCCTCTGTCTGAGGCCATTTGATTGATCCCTAGAACAAATGAAAACCACTTTTAGTATGCATGTATGCATTCTGATAGTAGTGTTGGTTGTGTTGTAAACCCTGGGTTGTGAACTTGCATCTGACAATCATTGATGAATGTGTGAATTGAATTCATGCTTGGATTATGGCAACAGTTACATATTAATGATAAGTCCTTGGAAAGTCTTCGAAACCTTCACCTTGAACCTTCATATGGAGTTTTATAATGGTGCTATATAATAACCAAATGGTTGAACGTTCAGTGCATTTTCATCCCAATGAACCTGCAATAGCCTGAAGAAAGTCACATCAATAGCCAAAGCAATGCTAACTTTCAATAACACTAATATGTATTTGTGGCAGGGTGTTATATAACTTTGGACCTGATGCATGAAGAGTGCCAAATTGACATTGGCATGGACTTGCTGCTTCGCAACTCCTCTTGTTTATATATCAAATAAAACACCACCAGTGCTATTTAATTATATATTAATATTAACCATTATTGATGTTGGTATGTGCATTTCAAATATTTAATTAATTTTTTTGTATTTAATTGCGTTAAATAAAACACCACTCATGTCTGCCAGATGGAGCGCATTTTATTTGAATTCATTGTGTTATTTAATTATATAATAAATAAAACACCATCAAATATGTTGTGTCCCATGTCAAGGATTCATGGTAGATATTTGGACCATGGGGCATATGCAACTCTTCAATTACTGATGGAAGCATCAGTTCATATTTCATAAATATTTTTTTTTTTTTTTACAAAAGATAAAGACAAAGATACAATCTTCCGACTATCCTCTTTCAAATCACAATGCTCGATCAACCTATACGACGAAGAATATTAGGCTAACCTTCAATCCAGTGTGTTGATCCATAAAAAAAGTTAAAATTATGGAAACCCACATCTAGAGGTTGAAATAGGTATGCCTATGAGCATAATAAATTATTTGTTAAGCAATTTTTGTGTTTTTCAAGTTGTTATGAAACATGAATTACACCTTCATGGTTTTGGGTTTTGTACTACTAATAAAGTTTAATGTTGGTGTATTTAGGTTGAGGAATATAGCGATGTTATTCCCTCTTTATTTAGGTCTTCTTTTGGTGACATAAAACATATTTATCAATTTTCTTAATAAAAAAAATAAAAAATTAAGAATTATTATTTATGATAAAATAAATTGGTGAATAGAAATAGAAAGATTATTTAAAAAAATATGTTTAATTTCATTTTAAAAAGAGTAAATTATGCAAAGTCTCAGTTCAAAATTAATGGGAGAAATATGAGAAGATAAAAGATACAAGGATAAAAGATTTAATTTCATCAAAAACTTATAAGGAAAGATGGGAAGAGTAGTATTTCTTAATATATAAATATTGGGAAAAAAATGACTAATATATTGTATTGACTTTTTACTGTGTGGAACTTAAGCTTTAGAATGTAGAAAAAATTCGATGTGTGTGTGTGTTTTCTAAAAGTCAACGAGATCCATGTGTTCATTTATGTATGTCTAGATAATGAGGTGGTAAGACAAGAGGTCATAGATGGAGTTGGCCTAGTGTTATGTAAAACTTCCATGTGAACTAAGTTCTCTAATGAAAAGGCTAACACACCAATGATATTCATATTGATATGCAATAACATACACCAAAAATCTCATAATAGTTCAAATAGGAGAAAATGAAGTGTTCTTCCAATTCACTCTTTATTAAATAGCTCTCACATACAATGATCTCGTCATCATTGTTACACTTCATATTGTATGAGGTTTTACTTTGTGATTTACATCACATTGACGAGGATTTGTTAATTGTTCATTCGAGGTGTTTGGCTTGAGGGAGTCTCAATTCTCCCCGGTTGGATGATTATGCTTACTCATTGGTGGTCTTTGTTGGTTGTGAAACCTGGTTTTCTTATTAACTAAATAGAGTAAAACAATTATAAAAAAATATAATAAATAAATAAATAAATTTTATTGTATATAAATGAGCATACAACTACAAGACCTAGTAAGGCATGCATACCCCGTGGTAAATTACCATTAAAGTCTAGATGTAGACTTAGGTGATGGGGGCAACATGCAAGATTCTTGAATGTATTGGTAATGAAATTTGACGATGGTAGGAGATAATAACCTTACATCAAGTTGAAAGGAGTAAGCGGTGGAAAATGTTGGATTAAACTTGACTTGGTGAAAGAGTCAAATCTATTTTAGGTAAACAAGTGGTTTTTGAGGTAATAGTGTTGGTAACCCATGTTATTGGTAGGACCGTGTATTGTGCCCATGGATTTAATGTATTGAAGCCTTTAAAAGGCTTAGGGTACTTCATTATGTTATGGTTGTGTATTGCGAGAGAGCATGGTAAAAAGGAAAGGAGATTGTAAGAGAATGAAGAGGAGGTTGCAATATGTGTTGTTGGTTGTATCCCTTACATTTAGTTGGATGAAATAAAGGAATAATTGGCTATTTCTCTGTGGAGATAGCCCATATTGGGTGAACCACGTATATTTGTTTCTCTTTATATTGTGTTATTCTATGTTTTGTTTTCACATTCAATTTTAATTGTTTTGTGATTATATTTATAAAAATTGGTATTAGAGACAAAGGTTTGCGTTATTGATAAAATCATAGGAAAGGAGGCTTTTTGGTTCGAGTGGGAGTAATGGTGGAAGAAATCAAGTTAAGGGTCAAGAAGTTTAACATCCAAAACCACTAGCTCATATAGATGCAAATGGAGGACTATCTATATCAAAATGATATTTTCCTACGATTGGGTGGAAAAGCAAATAAGTTGACCACTATGGAAGACGAAGGATGGAGGTTCTTGATAGAAAGGCACGAGGAACTATATGGTTATTCCTAAAAATTCAATGGCTTTCAACATTTTAAAAGAAAATACAATGAAGTATCTAATGAAAACATTGGCTAAATTGTATCAAAATTCCTCAGCTTCTAACAAGGTATTTCTTATGAAGAATTTATTTAATATGAAGATGTCAAAAGGTGGGTTTGTTGTTGATTGTTTAAATGAATTTAACATAGTCACCAATTAGTCAAGTTATGTAGGAGTCATCTTTGATGATGAGGTGTTAAATTTCCAAATACTAGCCAAATTTATTTTCTCACGACAATTTATTGTATTCCGAGTAATTTGTTTATTTAGTTAAATAAATATTGAGGGAATATATATATATATATATATATATATATATATATATATAGAGAGAGAGAGAGAGAGAGAGATCACACATTGCAAAAGTAATTCACCCATAACATTTTTTTGTCATCTATTAATTTGGAAAATCTGGGTTTCAACCAACAAAGATACAAGGAATTATACAATAACTAGAACCTATAACTTAAGCCCCCACAAGATGAATTCGCCCTAAGGAATTCAACCACTCAGAAATCGACCTCTGGAAAAATTTGATTGGAGAAATTTGACCCAATCAGTGAACTAGAAAATCGACCTACACCCTTCCTGCAAGCTATCACTCCACCTCAGGAAAACTCAGACCCCAACAATTCAAATTTCTCCAAATAAAATTGACCTTCCTTTAGAAACTCGGCCCTGCAATCTCCTCAACTCGATCTCCTGGATTTTCCTTTAATTCTCTCATACTTCTCCTCCTTTGCACTCTAGTATACTAAGCCACTTTTCACTAGAGAAAATCAATCTCTCTTTGATGACTCACTATTTTGATTTCTTGTTGTGTCTTCACCTCTTTGTTAGGATTCCTTTATAATCTTCATTAAGCCCAATTCCTTGACCCTAATCTTCCATATAGAACATCTTGGAGATCAATGGTTGAGAATATTTCTAAGTCACTTAAATAATTAAATTATTTGTCCTTAGATAATGACTTAATAGTCCACGATAATTATTTGGCTTTAATTATTGTACTTTTCCCATGTTAGACTTAGGAAAGAAGACATAAATCACTTACTCCCCCAAGAAAGCATCTAATTAGGAAATAAATAATCTCCCATGTGTTACGACCCCATGCCTATGCAAAAGGCCCTTTGAAGCTATCACTAGCTTCAACATTCCCTCCTAGAAAGAAAGGGGCTCTTGACCACCCCCAGCTTATCTCGATACTTCACAAACTTCTCTTTCACTAGAGACCTAGTGAGAACATATGCCACATCTTCCTTTGTAGAAATGTATTATAATCTCACAACACCTCTCTAGACCCTGTCTCTGATGAAGTGGTATATGATCTCAATGTGCTTGGACTAATCATGAAACACGAGATTCTCAGATAGGTTAATGAAAATATTATTATCATAGTGAATCACTGTTGGCCCTATTTGTAGATCAAATAGTCTTGCAAGCATCTTGTGAATCCACACTACCTCACAGATTTCCATACACACTATGATGTAGTATGCCTTTGTTGAAGTAAGTGTCACTGACTGGTGCTTCCTGTTGTACCACAAGATCATGGTTGATCCCAAGCTAAAACAACATCCAGATATGGATTTTCTATCCACTACACTCCTTTCCCAATTAGAATATATGTACCCTTGCAACTCCACTCCACGACTTTTGACATATTTCAATCCAAAGTTTATTGTACCTCACATGTATCTTAGCACATGCTTCGTTGCCACCCAATGAACCTATCTTGGCTCCACTATGAACTGGATGAGTATATTCTTAACAAAACATATATATGACCTAGTGTTGACCACATTCATCAAAGAACCTATCAGTTGCATGTACAGTGTGGGATCCACCAACTTTCCTTCAGAAGCACTTCGCTTCTTCAAGTTAGTGATCATCAGTGAATACTTAGACCTGTAATCCTCCATCTTGAACCTCCACAAGATCTCAATTGCATAATTTCTCTATCCAAGGAAAATATCTCATGGATGTTGCCACACATCCAATCCCAAAAAGTAGTGCATCAAGTTGATTTCCTTAATCTCAAACTCTGAAGCAAGATCCTCCTTGCACATCCATAAGAGCTTCTTTGATATATTCAAGAAAATATCGTCCACATAGAGTACCAAGATGAGTGGCTCACCCTCAACAAATACACAGTACAAGTTGTGATCCACCTCACTCTTAGTGAAGCCCAAAACAATAAGATACCTATCGATCCTAACATAATATGTATATGTAGCCCACTTCAGCCCATAAAGGGATTTATTCAACTTTCATACATGGGACTCTCGCACATACACCTCAAATCCTTGAGGTTGCTCAATATACACCTCCTCCTCAATCATCCCGTTGAGGAAATAAATCTTCACAACCATTTGATGTATCATCCACCCCATATCTAAAGCAATGGACATAACTACTTTGATGGATGCATGTTTAGCGAGAGGTGTGATAATACACTCCC
Organism: Pinus albicaulis; assembly: GCA_034641835.2. NCBI lineage: Eukaryota > Viridiplantae > Streptophyta > Pinopsida > Pinales > Pinaceae > Pinus > Pinus albicaulis. The sequence goes on along the minus strand of CM076574.1, from coordinate 872,521,912 downwards.
TCCTTCCAGGAGAACCCTCTCACCATGAATCTCACTTTTTACTTCCCAACACTGCCATCAAATGCATGATTGATCTTATAGACCCATTGAGAAGTGACCACAAACTTTCCCTTTAGTCTTGTCACTATGCCCCATACATCATTATTCGTGATGGAGCTATACTCCTCCATCATGGCATCCCTCCAAACCTACTAAGTTATAGCCTCATCAAAAGTGGAAGGCTCAAACTCAATAATGCTCCTCGATAATGCCAAATAACTAGAAAATATTGTTGGTGTTATGCTCCACCTAAAAGTGTTGTTAGGAGCCTCCACATGCTCCTCGACATCTCTCAAGGTATGCTTGTCCCATATTGACCTCCTCATAGTAGAGCTCGAAGGAATATGTAGCCCCTCCTCCAAATATGTTAATTGTATCTCCGTTGTTGGTTGTCGGTCCCTATTCATCCTTAGGAACTTCTCACTCTCGACCCTCTACCACTATTAGACATTTCTCGAGATATTTCCTAAGGGTACTACCCTCGTCAAATATGACATCCTCACTCAATATTGTAATAGACTCGGGTTAAAAGTTCATGTAATAAAAGTTAATAAAGGAAAAAATAAGACCACGGTTAAGGGACACTTATTCCGAGCAGAATTTTGGGCAAAGACATCCTAGTGGGCATCACTTGATGTATTTATGGCTAAGGGAAATTGGAAAACGCAATGGCTAAGGCATTAAAGAGGTAAAACATATTTTTGGTACATTTATTTATGAAAATAAAGGAAATTATGAGAAAAGGAAGGTAAAAGGTCATAGGTTGCATGTGAGGAGGCAATCGAAGGAAAATAATGGAAAATGAAGAAAATAGAGGCCTCATTGATAAAAAAGGCTTATCAGGACCAGTCAGTACCTTTTGTCAGTTCAATTTCAGAGCTCTCTCATTATTCTCTCTCTCTCTCTCACTGTTGGACACTTAGAGTTTTTCTTGGAGCATTTCAGCATTGGACCAAGAACGAGGAAAGAAAGCAAAAGAAGGACAAGGAAAGGAAAGGAAAGGAAATATCAAGCAAGGAAGAGCAAGATCAAGCCGCTTCAGCAGGTGACATATTGCATGTGTGATTTCCTAGCTGGTTTGGACATGCATGTCTTATGCATGTTGGTATTTTGTTCTCTTGTTGTCGGTGGCATGGTTTTGCAAGGTTTTGATAGTGGTTTTCAGCCTTGTCGTGCCCTTTTCTGGATAGTCATGGTGCGATGAGATTGATCTTGGTTTTGAGCTTTGGAATTTCCGTATGGTTTTCAGAATCTGGGGCGGAGGTGGTCTTAGGAAATTCACAAAGGCCTAGGAATCCCTTAACCTGTTTTGGCGAGATACACGGTAAAGCTTAAGGGTAGTGTTTTGATTTAGGGCCTAGTCATCCGGTGTGGATTGCAGTAGAGCCTGAGAGACAAGGAGACAAAAAATTCCTCAAGGATAGTAATGGAGTCTCGAGGCATTCCAAGCTTGGTTCGATTTTGTGATCTCGACACCGGTTTTGGTGTGATCATGGTATGGTAAGGGTGGATGTGGTTTAACCTATGGATTCCCTTGGTTGTTTTTGGATTGGTTTATCCATGAGATCCCACATTCATGTTTGGAATATGGCACGGGGGTGACTGACTGAAGAGATATTTGGATCAGTCATGTCTATGTTCGGGTGGTACGCAGACTTTTCGAATCTGGTTGGCTCTTTCATATGTTTAATAAAATCTAAGTTATCTTGATTTTGTACTTGTTAATGTGTGGCTTTAATGGTTGTTATCTCATTGTTATTTATATGGTTTTATGTTGGCTATAAGCATGGTTATATGATTGGTTCAAGTCACGATTATTTCATGTATTCACTTGTAATTGTTAACATAATTGATGCAAGACCTAACTGATGTCATAATATTTCAAGGAAGAGGTTAGTGATCCTTCTTGTCATGTCTCATAAGTGTTTTCAATCATTCATGCTCTGTATTGTATCTTGGACCTGTAGATTGCATTGATTCCAAATGTTTGACAAAATATTAGTCCTGGTTGGGGATGGTCAGGCCTAGTCATGGAGTCATTTTTTGGTTCATTAGCCTTGTCATCATGTGTTTGATGGATTCTAGAAGCTACAATAAATTCTGGGCAGTGACTGAGATTTTGGACTTAAAAAGTGGCATAAATCCCATAGACGTAGGCATAGGTTTGAGGGAAAAATTCCTTAGACACATGCATACCCATGATGTGGGAGCATCTAGATCCTCCCAAATGCACCCTTGCCCATATCAAGGGAGCATCCGGGGGAATTTCTTCACTAAAACTCAGTGGGACCTAGGGAATAGTCAAGTGGATGACTAGGATAGCCTCTGGGGGCACTGTAGCTGGTGCAAGAGGTTTGTGTTATGGGTTTTCGACGATTCCACTTCCTTAAAGTCACCAAGGAGGTTGAGTCTTGTCATAATAGCCCCTCATCTCATATTTACCCCATTTGGTCAGTTACTTGGGTAGATGTGAGGGGAGGTGACGTTACAAGGTCGTATCAGAGTGCAGTTGTGCTTTCTTTGGAAAAAGTCTGATGTTGTCATATTATTGTCATCATGCATTTATGTTGGTTGCATATGTGTTTCTCATACTTGTGGTCTATTTAATTGTTACATATACACGGTGTTGGTCACGGTGGCAGTAATGTCACCATGGGAGGGCTCATGGCGTTGTTGTGGAATGTGTTGTTATGAGCATATGACTGGTTATACATGTCAGGTGCTACATGTTGTCAGATGTGCATTGGTATTGTTGATGTTGTAATGCATGAGGTCATGGTGTGTAGTTTATATGTTCATTCGTTGATGAATGAGCTCTAGTAGGAATGATGTTTATGTAATGATAAACTTATGCATTATAAATCTATATGTTGTTATGATTATGTCTATACATGTATTACGTTGATTGGTTGATATTGGAGATGAGATATCCTCCCAGAATTATGATAAGGTACGTTGGTTTATTGTGATTTGGTTTAAGTTGACATGAGGTGCCTTGCAGGAATAAATCAAAGATGCCTAGCAAGATGGTAGGCTGCAAAGATTCTCCTTATGAATCAGATGAGCATCATGGTGTTGGGCACTCTTCTGGCTTGACAGACACACTGAGAAGTTTGAAGAAATAAATAAGGAGTTGTAAAGCATATAATGACAAAATCATACAGGCACACGAAAAACAAGCAGAAGTAAATGCGGTAATCCTTTAGAGTTTTTCAGATTTGCAGCGACAAGGGCCACCTCGGATCAACTATGGATAGGAGGATGGGACTAATGGGGCATATGGAAGTAGGTCTCCTGGTGGTCACATGTCAGATAGAGATGACACGATAAGAGATGGCAGGTTCTTGGACACTCTGGATAGGATAGGTGACAAACACAAGTACTATTCTAGTTCTAGTTCTGATAGGCATTATGAGCGTCATCATTATCATGCTTAGAGGAGGAGTCATAAGGGATATTTTTTCAGATGAGTTTAAGAAAGAAAATCCACCCACATTTGATGGAGAGATGAAGAAATATAGGATGTAGAAGCATGGTTGCTTGGTATGAGGAAGTTATTCAGGTTGCATGATTACTCAGAAAACATGAAAGCCATAATAAATACATTTAACCTCAAAGGTAAAGCAAATATTTTGTGGGAATATGTGAAGAATGTCAGGGGTATTTATGAGGAGGAAATCACTTGGAGTGAGTTCGCGAGGCTGTTCTGAAGAAGTATCTGTTGAAGAGGTACTATGATTCTAGAGCTAAGGAGTTTTATGAGTTGCATATGAGTTCCACGATAGATGATGAGTATACTACCAGGTTCCCGGAGTCGTTGATATATGTGTCTTACCTCAAGGAGGAGAAGGCCAAGTTTAAGATATTCATCAATGGGCTGCCAATAGCCTACAGAGACCGGATTGAGTTCGATGAGCCTAGATCATTAGAGGAGGCCATTCGAAAGCTGAAGCATTGTTATGAGTAGTCAAAACACAAAGTTGAGCCTAAGAGTGATTTGAAAGGAAATGAGAAAGCTAAAGGAAGATGGCCACCAAAGAGGGTAAGACTGCAAGATGCAGGTGAGAAATAAAATGTGGTTCCTTACAAGAAGTTCAATACAATTGAGAAGGGACATGGAGAGCAACATACTAGAGGTGATGGTAGAACATAGTTGCAATGTTGGATATGTGGCAAGGATCATCGTAAGAGGGATTGTCCTCAATATCAGGGTGGTAGACCCCATATCTATAGTGCATAAGAGGCACAGACAATTGGGGATGTTGGTCATAACATTCCTCAGATTTATGTAGTCGTGGACAACATGCAGGTAGACCATCAGGTATATATCATTGAGATGGATGGTAATATTTGCGATCAAGTTTTTTCTATTTTGATTGACCCTGGATCTAATTATAGTTATGTTAGTCATGACTTGGGCGATAAGTGTGGTTTGAATAAAGAAGTGCATGCAGAATTACCTTGGGTAAGAGCTTGTGCATTTGAGTTGAATGGCATGTCTATAGCAACACACTTGAACACATTGCCATTGGGATCATATAGTATGTTATTGGGTATGGACTGGCTATGCCTTCATAGGACCAAGGTGGATTGTCATGACGAAGCCATTGAGTGCTTGGATGACAATGGGGAACCAAGAGTCTTACAGGGAAACAAGAAAGCCACTTCAGCGAGGATGGTGAAGTATTCAGGCCAAGCGTAGTCACAGGAAAGGGTGTGTGTTATTTGCAGTACATATATCTAGTGAAAGAGGTAAGGAAGTTGAGGATGCAGATGTTTTGATCAGGTACCTAGTTCTACAGCATTTTCAGGATGTATTTCCTGTAGATATTTTATAGTTTCAACCTTAGAGGGGAGTATACTTTTCTATTGAGTTGGGACCATGGGCAACACGAACATCAAGATCACCTTACAGGATGAGCACACCTGAGTTGGTTGATTTAAAGCTGCAGCTAAAAGAGATGCTTGAAAAAGGATACATTAGGCCAAGTGTATCGCCATGGGGTGCACTGGTATTTTTTGTAAATAAGAAGGATGGTACTCTCATATTTGCATTGACTATAGGAAATTGAAAAAAGTGACAAGTAACCATTGCCAAGGATTGATGATTTGTTTGATTATCTGAAGGGAGCAACATTGTTCTCAAAGATTTCTCTGAGATCAAGATACCATCAAGTATGCATCAAAGAAGAGGGCATCTACAAGACAACTTTCCGGACCAAGTATGGGCATTATGAGTTTGTTGTAGTTCCATTCGGTTTGAATAATGCTCCAATTACCTTTATGTGTTTGATGAATAGTGTGTTGTGTCCTTTTTTGGACAAGTTTGTTATTATGTTCATTGATGAAATCTTGGTATATTCTAAAAATGAGGAAGAGCATGTCGATCATTTGGCAACAGTGTTGAGATTGTTGAGAGAGCATCAGTTTTATTCCAAGCTCAACATGTGCAATTTATTTTAGACTGAGGTACATTACTTGGGGCATGTTTTCTTCAAGGAGGGCATAACAGTGGATCCAGAAAAGGTAAGAGCTATCATGGAGTGGGCAACCCCTAGAAATGTAGATTAGGCGAGATCCTTCATGAGATTGGTAGGTTATTACAGGAGGTTCATCAGGAAATTCTCACAGATTTCTTATCCTATTACATCATTGCAAAGAAAAGGTAATAAGTTCAAATGGACAAAGGAGTGTGAGGCCAGTTTTGAGCAGCTTAAGCAGTTGTTGACACACAATCTAGTGTCAAATATCACAGATCTAGATAAAGAGTTTGTAGTTTGTACATATGTTTGCAAGAGAGGATTTGGTGGAGTCCTTATGCAGGAAGGATAGGTGGTACGCTATGATTCACGGAAACTAAATGAACATGAGTAGAAATATCCAATGCATGATCTTGAGCTAGCAACGATCATCCATGCATTGGAGATGTGGAGGCACTATCTTCTTGGCAAGAGGTTTGTATTGATGAGTGATCACAGTGGGTTGAGATACTTGTTTGACCAGCCAAATCTGAATGTCGGGCAAAGTAGATGGTTGGACACAATCAATGAGATTGATTTTGAGATCAAATAGATTAAGGGTAAAGAGAACAAGGTCGTAGATGCTCTTAGCATGCAGATACTGGTAAATCACATTGCAACTATGAGCTCCTATGGGACATATTTACATGATAGAATCTTGCACGCAGGTTAGTAAGATGTAAGGTATATGGAGCTTGGGCACCTATTATAGCAGAATACATGTACATGTACAAATACAAGTAAAGGTACATGTACAGGTAGTGGTACAATTGTAGGTGTACAGGATGTGGGCTATCATCTCACGATAGATGGATTGGTTGGGTTTAGGGACAAGATATATGTGCCAGACATTAGTGAGCTCAAGAAGGTGATTTTGAGTGAGTTTCATGTGAAACCATATTGAGGTCACCCAGGATATCATAAGACATTGACGACGGTGAAGAAATTCTACTATTGGCTGAATCCAAGGAAGGAAGTGACAGAGTTTGTGGCTAGATGTTTGGATTATCGGCAAGTGAAGGAAGAGTGTAGTAATCTAGGTGGACTGCTACAACTGATTTTGATTCCAAAATGGAAATGGGAGGTCATTTCCATGGCATTTATCACAGGTTTTTCGAAGATAGTGAGATAACATGATTCCATCATGGTTGTGGTGGGTAGTTGACTAAGGTAGCACACTTCATTCCAGTGAAGACTACGTATTCATCTAGTGATGTGGCACAAGTGTTCATCAGATATGTGGTCAGATTTCATGGTGTTACAAACAATATTGTGTCAGACATGGATACAAATTTCACTTCCAAGTTTTGGAAGGAGTTGTTTGCATGTTTGGGTACAGAGTTGGCCTTTAATACATCTTATCATCCACAAAAAGGTAGACAGGATGAGAGGGTCAACATGATCTTGGAGGACATGTTGAGGATGTATTTGATGAATCAACAGTGGAAGTGGGAAGAGTATCTACCATTGGTTGAGTTTTCATATAACAATGGGTATCAATAGTCATTGAGGATGAGTCCCATCGAGGCACTGTATGGGTGGAGTTATAATACTCCCATAAGTTAGTGTGTTCTAGCTAACAAGATGTTGATTGGATGGGACATGTTGGCATTCATGGAACAAGAAATGCAGGCTATGAAGAAGAATCTAAAGGTGGCACCTGTTATACAAAAGAGTTATGCGGACTAGCATGGGGAATTTAAGGAGTTCCAGGTTGGGGAGCATGTGTATTTTCACATCAATCCCAATAAGAGCTCCTTGAGGATTAGATCATGTGCCAAGTTGGCACCACAATATTGCAAGCCTTTTGAGATCCTTGAGAGGATTATACCAGTGGCCTATTGACTTGAACTGCCTCCAACAGTGAATTTCCTTGATGTTTTTCATGTTTCATTACTTAAAAGGCATTTAAAGGATGTTGATCATGTTGTTGATTGGTCTTTATTACAGGTGGAGCAAGAAGGAGAATTACAACCGGAACCTTAGTACATATTGCAATGGAAGCAACTCATGCTCATGAACAAAGCCATCGAGCAAGTTAAAGTGTAGCAGAAGCACTTTGGCCCCGATGAAGCTACATGGGAGATGGCGGATCATATGCGGGCTATGTATTCTTCATTGTTTTCTAGTTGAGGCAAAGCAATTTTGGTATGATTTTTGGTATATGTTTGGAATGTGTTTTGGTATTGTACATATGTATATGGATGTAAATAACACCATTAGCTAAGTTATAAAACTCCAATAAGAAATATGGTTGTTATATGGTCTTTTTATCACGATGTTTTTCTTTGAGCAGATCATTCATTGTAAATACTGCAACGAGCTTAAAGCTCCATGGCCAGTATGTTTTCTTCTCGACGGTTTTGCTGAGGTGTAGGTATTGTCTAACACCGAGACGGTGTTCCCCAAGGGAGAGGGTTCTATAGTAGACACAAGTTAAAATTTCATGTAATAAAAGTTAATAAAGGCAAAATAAGACCATGGTTAAGGGACACTTATTCGAAGTTGAATGTTGGGAAAAAATATCCTAGTGGGCATCACTAGATGTGTTTATTTCTAAGAGAAATTAGCAAAGGAAATTTCTAAGGCATTAAAGAGGAAAAAAGTATTTTTGGCACAATTATTTATGAAAATAAAGGAAATTAGGAGAAAATGAAGGTGAAAGGTCACAGGTTGGATGTGATGAGGAAATTGAAGGAAAATAATGGAAAATGAATAAAATAAAGGCCTCATTGATAAAAAGGCATCTGAGGATCAGTTGATACCTTTTGTCAATTCAGTTTTAGAGCTCTCTCATTATTCTCTCTCTCTTTCTCACTCTTGGACACTTAGAGTTTTTTTGGAGCATTCCAACATTAGACCAAGAAAGAGGAAAACAAGCAGAGTAAGGACAAGGAAAGGAAAGATCAAGCAAGGAAGAGCAGGATCAAGCAGATTCAATAGGAATACTTGTAGGTAACATATTTCATGTGTGATTTTCTAGCTAGTTTGGAAATTCATGGTTTATGCATGTTGGTATTTGGTTCTTTGGTTGTCAGTGGCATGGTTTTTCCGTGTTTTGACAATGGTTTTCATCCTTGCCTTGACTTTTTCTGAAGAGACATGGTGTGATGAGATTGATCTCAGTTTTGAGATATGGAATTTCCAGATGGATTTCAGAATCTAGGGCAGAGGTGGTCTTAGGAAATACCTAAAGGCCTAGGAAACCCTTGACCATTTTTTACGAGATATAAGTTAAAGCCTTAGGGTGGTGTCTCGGTTTAGGGCCTAGTGACCCGGTGTGAATTGCGATAAAGCTTGAGAGACAAGGAGATGAAAAATTCCTAAAGGATAATGATGGATTCCAGAGGCATTCCAATCTCGATTCGGTTTTGTGATATCGACACCGGTTTAGGTGTGATCACGATATGGTGAGGGTGGAGGTGGTTTAACCTATGGATTTCCTTGGTTGTTTTTGGATTGGTTTATCCATGAAATCCCACATTAATGCTTGGAATATGGCACGGGGGTGACTAGATAAAGAGAGATTTGTCTCAACCATGTCTATGGTCAGGTGGTACATGGAAGTCCCGAACCTGGTTGGCTCTTTCGTATGTTTAATAAAAGCTAAGTTCTCTTACTTTTGTACTTGTTAATGTGTGGATTTAATGGTTTTTATCTCATTGTTATTTACATGGTTTTATGACCAATTCAAGTCACAGTTATTTCATGTATTCACTTTTAACTGTTAAGATGATGGATGCAAGACTTAATTGATGTCATAACCATTTAAGGAAGAGGGCAGTGATCCTTCTTGTCATGTATCGTAAGATTTTTCAGTCATTCATGCTTTGTCTTGTATCTTAGACTTGTAGATTTTATTGATATGAAGTGTTTGACAGAATATCAGTCCCGGTTGGGGATGGTCATGCCAAGTCCTAGATTAAGTTTTTGGTTCATTAGCCTTGTCATCACGTGTTTGATGGATTTTGGAAGCTATAGGAAATTATGGGTAGTGACCAGGATTCTGGGCTTAAAAAGTGCCACAAACCCAACGAACACAGGCATAGTTCCAAGGGAAAAAGTCCCTGGATGCACACATACCCATGTTGTGGGAGCGACGAGAGCCTATGAGATGTACCCTTTCCAATATAAAGGGAGCATCCACAGGAATTTCTTCACTAAAACTTAATGGGACCTAGGGACCAATTAGGTAGATGAGTAGGATAGACTCTGGGGGAACTGTAGCAGGTACAAGAGGTCTGTGTTATGGGTTTCCGTAGATTCCACTTCCTTAAAGTCACTAAGGAGGTTGAGTCTTGTCATAGTAGCCCCTCATCTCATGTTTACCCCGGTTGGCCGGTTACTTGGGTAGGTGTGAGGGGAGGTGACATTACAAGGTGGTATCAGAGTGTGGTTGCGCTCTCTTTAGGAAAAGTTTGATGTTGTCAAGAATATAGTCATCATGTATTTCTGTTGGTTGCATATGTGTTTCTCATACTTGTGGTCTATGTAATTGTTGCATGTGCATGGAGTTGGTCATGGTAGCAGTAATTTCATCATGGGAGGATTGATGGTGTTGTTTTGGAATGTGTTGTTATGAGCATATGACTGGTTATACATGTTAGGTGCTACATGTTGTCAAGTGTGCATTGGTATGGTTGATGTTGTCATGCATGAGGTCATGGTGTGTATTTGTTATGGTCATGCATTGATGACTGAGCTCTAGTTAGAATGATGTTTGTGTGTTGATACACTTATGAATTACAAGTCTATATGTTGTTATGATTATGTCTATACATGTATTACGTTGATTGGTTGATCTTGCAGATGAGATATCCTTCCTGAATTCCCGAATTATGCTAAGGTACGTTGGTTTATTGTGATTTGGTTTCCGCTGATATGAGGTGCCTTGCAGGAATAAATCAAATATGACTAGCAAGATTGTAGGCTACAAAGATTCTCCTTATGAATCAGATGAAATCATGGTGTTGGACACTCTTCTGACTTAGCAGACACATTGAGAAGTTTGAAGGAAGAAATAAGGAATTGTAAATCATATAATGACAAAATCATACAAGCACATGAAAAACAAGCAGAATTAAATGTGGTAATCCTTCAGAGTTTGTCAAATTTGCAGCGACAAGGACCACCTTGGATAAGTTATGGGTAGGAGGATGGGACTAATGGGGCATATGGTGGTAGGACTCCCAGTGGCTACAAGTTAGATAGAGATGGCACGATCATAGATGGTAGGTTCTTGGACACTCCAGATAGGAGAGGTGACATACACATGTACCATTCTAGTTTTGGTTCTGATAGGCATTATGATAGTCATCATTATTATCCTTATAGGAGGAGTGATGGGGGATATTTGTCGGATGAGTTTAAGAAAGCAAAACCACCCACATTTGACGAAGAGATGAAAAAATAACATGATGCATGAGCATGGTTGCTTGGTATGAAGAAGTTCTTCAGGTTGCATGGTTACATTGACAACATGAAAGCCATAATAACTACATTCAACCTCAAAGTTAAAGCGAATGTTTGGTGGGAAGATGTGAAGAATGTTAGGGTTATTTATGAGGAGGATGTGACTTGGAGTGAGTTTGAGAGGCTATTCCAGAAGAAGTATCTGTCAGAGAGGTACTATGATGCTAGAGCTAAGGAGTTCTATGAGTTGAAAATGGGTTCCATGACAGATGATGAGCATACTACCAGGTTCTTGGAGTTGTTTATATATGTGCCTTACCTCAAGGAGGAGAAGGCCAAGATTCAAAGATTCATCAGTGGGCTGCCAGTAGCCTAAAAAGACATGATTGAGTTCGATGAGCCTAGGTCATTGGACGCGGCCATTTGAAAGCTAAAGCATTGTTATGAGCAGTCAAAATGCAAATTTGAGCCTAAGCGTGATTTTAAGGGAAATGCAAAAGCTAAAGGAAGGTGACCACCAAAGCGGGAAATATCGCAAGATGTAGGTTAGAAAGAAAATGTGGTTCCTTACAAGAAGTTCAATACAATTGAGAAGGGAAATGGAGAGCATCATACTAGAGGCGATGGAAAAGCATCATTGCCGTGTTGGATATGTGGCAAGGATCATTGTAAAAGGGATTGTCCACAATATCAGGGTGATCGAACCCATATCTATAGAGAACAAGAGGTGCAGATAGTTGGGGATGTTGGTCATTGCATTCCTTGGATTTATGCAGTTGTTTACAATAGGCAGAAATACCATCAAACATATATCATTGAGATGGATGGTAAGCTTTGTGATCAAGTTGTCTCTATTTTGATTGACCCTGGATCTAATTATAGCTATGTTAGTCTTGAATTGGTGTATAATTGTGGTTTGAATAAATAAGGGTATGCAAAATCTTGGTTAATGCAGTTGGCTACAGGTACAAAGAAAATAATTCCTCATTGGGTAAGAGCTTGTGCATTTGAGTTGAATGGCATGTCTACAACAAAGCACTTGAACATATTTCCATTTGGATGGATTCCCTTGGTTGTTTTTGGATTGGTTTATCCATGAGATTGCACATTCATGCTTGGAATATGGCACAGGGGTGACTAGATGAAGAGATATTTGGCTCAACCATGTCTATGGTCGGGTGGTACATGGAAGTCCTGAACCTGGTTGGCTCTTTTATTTGTTTAATAAAAGCTAAGTTATCTTGCTTTTGTACTTGTTAATGTGTGGCTTTAATGGTTGTTATCTCATTTTTATTTACATGGTTTTATGTTGGTTATAATCATGGTTATATGACTGGTTCAAGTCACGATTATTTCATGTATTCACTTCTAATTGTTAAGATAATTGATGCAAGACTTAATTGATGTCATAAAAATTCAAGCAAGAGGGCAATGGTCATTCTTGTCATGTCTCATAAGAGTTTTTAGTTATTCATATTCTGCCTTGTATCCTAGACCTGTAGATTGCATTGATGCCAAGTGTTTAATAGAATGTCAATCCCGGTTGGGGATGGTCAAGCGTAGTCCTCGATTAAGTTTTTGGTTCATTAGCCTTATCATCATGTGTTTGATGGATCTTGGAAGCTACAAGAAATTCTATGCAGTGATTAGGATTCTGGGCTTAAAATATTACACAAATTCCATGAACACAAGCACAGGTTTGAGGGGAAAAGTCCCTGGATGCATGCATATTCATGCTGTGGGAGTGTCTAGAGCCTCCGAGACGCACCCTTTCCCATATCAAGGGAGTGTCCGGGGGAATTTATTCACTAAAACTTAGTGGGACCCAAGGACTAGTCAGGTGGATGACTGGGATAGCCTATGGGGGCACTGTAGCAGGTACAATAGGTCAGTGTTATGTTTTTTTGTCTATTCTACTTCCTTAAAGTCACCAAGGAGGTTGAGTCTTGTCATAATAGTCCTCATTTCATGTTTACCCCGACTGGTCATTTACTTGGGTAGATGTGAGGGGAGGTGACATTACAGGGTGGTGTCAAAGAATGGTTGCGCTCTCTTTGGGAAAAGTTTGATGTTATCAAGATTATTGTCGTCATGAATTTCTCTTGGTTGCATATGTGTTTCTCATACTTGAGGTTTATGTAATTGTTTCATTTGCATGGAGTTGGCCATGGTGGCAGTAATGTCGCCATGGGAGGGTTGACGGTGTTGTTGTAGATTGTGTTGTTATGAGCATATGACTGGTTATACATGTCAGGTTCTACATGTTGTCAAGTGTGCATTGGTATGGTTGATGTTGTCATGCATGAAGTCATGGTGTGTAGTTGATATGGTCATGCATTGATGACTGAGCTCTAGTTAGAATGATGTTTATGTGTTGATACACCTATGAATTATAAGTCTATATGTTGTTATGATTATGTCTATACATGTATTACGTTGATTGGTTGATCTTGCAGATGAGATATCCTCCCCGAATTATGCTAAGGTACGTTGGTTTATTGTGATTTGGTTTACGCTGACATGAGGTGCCTTGCATGAATAAATCAAATATGACTAGCAAGATGATAGGCTACAAAAATTCTCATAATTAATCAGATGAGCAACATGGTGTTGGACACTCTTCTGATTGAGCAGACATACTGAGAATTTTGAAGGACGAAATAAGGAGTTGTAAAGAAGATAATGACAAAATCATACAAGCACATGAAAAACAGGCAGAAGTAAATGTGGTAATCCTTCAGAGTTTGTCATATTTGCAGCGACAAGGACCACCTCGGATCAGCTATGGGAAGGAGGATGGGAATAATGGGGCATATGGTAGTAGGTCTCCCAGTGGTCAGATAGAGATGGCACAATAAGAGATGGTAGGTTCTTGGACACTCCGGATAGGAGAGGTGACATACACATGTACTATTATAGTTTTGGTTCCAATAGGCATTATGATCGTCATCATTATCATCCTTACAGGAGGAGTGATATGGGATATTTTCCGGATGAGTTTAAGAAAACAAAGCCACCCACATTTGATGGAGATATGAAGAAATCACAGGATGCAGAAGCATGGTTGCTTGGTATGAAAAAGTTCTTCAAGTTGCTTGGTTCCTCAGAAAACATGGAAGAAAAAATAACTACATTAAGCCTCAAAGTCAAAGAAAATGTTTGGTGGGAAGATGTGAAGAATGTTAGGGGTATTTATGAGAAGGAATTGACTTGGTGGGAGTTAGAGAGGCTATTTTGGAAGAAGTATTTGTCGTAGAGGTACTATGATGCTAGAGGTAAGGAGTTTTATGAGTTGTAGATAGGTTCCATGACAGATGATGAGTATACTACTAGGTTCTTGGAGTTGTTGATATATGTGCCTTACCTCAAGGAGGAGAGGGTCAACATTCAAAGATTAATCAGTGGGATGCCAGTAGCCTATAGAGACCAGATTTAGTTCGATGAGCTTAGATCATTGAAAGAGGCCATTCGAAAGTTGAAGCATTGTTATGAGCAGTCAAAATGAAAAGTTGAACCTAAGTGTGATTTGAAAGGAAATGAGAAAGCTAAAGGAATATGGCCACCAAAGCGGAAAGACCACAAGATGCAGGTGAGAAAGAAAATGTGGCTCCTTACAAGAAGTTCAATACAATTGAGAAGGGACATGGAGAGGAATAGACTAGAGGTGACGGTAGAGCACCGTTACAGTGTTGGATATGTGGCAAGGATCATTGTAAGAGGGATTTCCTACACTATCAGGGTGATAGACCCTAGATCTATAGAGCACAAGAGGCGTAGATAGTTGGGGATGTTGGTCATAACATTCCTCAGATTTATGTAGTTGTGGACAATAGACAGGAATACCATCAAGCATCTATCATTGAGATGGATGGTAAGATTTTTGATCACGTTGTTTCTAGTTTGATTGACCCTGGATCTAATTATAGTTATGTTAGTATTGACTTGGTGTATAAGTGTGGTTTGAATAAAGAAGGGCATGCAAAATATTGGTTAGTGCAGTTGACTACATGTACAAAGAAAATAGTTCATCATTGGGTAAGGGCTTGTGCATTTGAGTTGAATGGCACGTCTATAGTAGGGCACTTGAAAATATTTCCACTGGGATAATATTGTATGCTATAGGGTATGGACTAGTTATACCTTCACAGGACCAAGGTGGATTTTTACGACAAAGCCATTAAGTGCTTGGATGACAATGGGGAACCAAGAGGCTTACCGAGAAATAAGAAATCCACATAAGTTAGGAAGGTGACAATTATGCAGGACAAGCGTAGTCACAAGAAAGGGTGTGTGTTATTTTCAATACATATCTCTAGTGAAAAAGGTAAGGAAGTTGAGGATGCAAATTTTTTTAGCAGGTACTCAGTTCTAGAGCAGTTTCAAGATGTATTTCTCGTAGATATTTCAGAGTTGTCACCTCATAAGGAAATAGACTTTTCTATTGAGTTGGTACCATGGGAAACACCAACATCAAAAACACATAACAGGATGAGCACACCTGAGTTGGTAGAGTTAAAGTTGCAGCTGAAAGAGAAGCTCGACAAAGGATTCATTAGGCAAATTGTATCACGATGGGGTGCAATGGTATTGTTTGTAAAGAAGAAGGATGGTACTCTGAGAATGTGCATTGACTATAGGCACTTGAATAAAGTGATGATCAAGAACAAGTACCCATTTCTGAGGATTGATGATTTTTTTAATCAACTGAAGGGAGCAACATTGTTCTCAAAGATTGATCTGAGATAAATATACCATTATGTATGCATCAAAGAAGAGGACATCTAGAAGACAAATTTCTAGACCAGGTATGGGCATTGTGAGTTTTTTGTAGTTCCATTTAGTTTGACTAATGCTTTAGCTACCTTTATGTGTTTGATGAATAGTGTGTAGTGCCATTATTTGGACAATTTTGTTATTGTGTTCATTGATGACATATTTGTATATTATAAAAATGAGGAAGATCATGCCGAGAATTTAGCAGTAGTGTTGATATTTTTGAGATAGCATCAGTTGTATGCAAAACTCATCAAGTGCAGTTTCTTTCAGATTGAGGTACATTACTTGGGACATGTTGTCTCCAAGGAAGGAATAGTAGTGGATCCAGAAAAGGTAAGCGCTATCATGGATTGGGAAGCTCCTAGAAATGTATATGAGGTGATATCCTTCATGGGATTGGAAGATTATTACAGGAGGTTCATCATGTTGAAGTTTGCAACAAGAAACAATGAAATTGGCATCCGGAAGCAACATAACAACACCTATATTAAGTGTGGGACTAGGAGGTCCAAGCAGCACCTACACTAAGTGTGGGACCAGGAGGTCCAAGCAACACCTATTCTAGTGTGGGACCTCAGGTCCTAGCAACACCTACACTTGTGTGGGCTAAATTTGGTGCATGTCTATTTTAATTATCCCTTAATTAAATTGGACAATAAAATGTAATCTTATCTCATAATCACTTGTAATAATTAAACGAGTGTGATAAAATTAGTTAGCTCATGAATTTCAAGTTGAGGGTAGTTGATGAGGCATGCAGAGTAATTCTAGTTGTAACAGAGTTCGAAGTGCAGTAGTGCATTAGTTTAATGCATGTTGTAATTAGTTAACTCAGTTAAGAGAGTTAAAGTCAGTTATGCTAGTTGTAACTGTTTGCTGCACTAGTGAGAGATCAAGTGAATTAAATATTATTTAATTCAAAATCAGTGATCTTCCATACAACTGATGATTTACTATTAATAGTTGCATGCATGTCAGTTCCAGTGGAGACCCAGTTGAGACAAATGTTAAAGGGAAGTGTGACTATCAGTTGTGATATTAGCAGGCTGCCTGTTTGGTCAATTTAGTGTGTCCTAAATTGCTACATTAATTTGTTAATCCGGGATTCGTAAGTTGACGAAGTGTGGCGCACTATATGTGCAAGATAACCTATCTCTTACTTTTTGTCGTTTTTCTTTTTTTTCTTTTTTTATCTTGGTTGGTTTCCTAATGTGAGATGAAAATTCTAAAAGACAAGTATGGTTATGATTGTTCAAAGAAATGATGTCCTTTATAATGATTTACCAAACTTCAAACTTCAAAATGATTTTGAAACATACAATGAGAAAATTAGTTCCTAAAAGGAAATGAAAATGTGCTACTATTCTAGTTAAACAAACAATGAACTATTGATCATGAAAACCATTACCCTTGCTGCTGTCTAAACACAAAAGAAACTGTTACTCAAAGAAAAGATTGCAAGTAAAGTAAAACTAAAATCAAATTACATCAACTCATATTCTGACCCCTCACCATTAGTCTCGCTATGGCTTTCAGAGGTAATCATAAACAACTTGAGCAATATCATATCTAATTTGCAGAAAAATAAACTAATATCAAATTACACACTCATACTTCAATCCCTCACCATTAGTCTCGCTATGGCTTTCAGAGGTAACTGATAATGACATGAGCAATTTAATATCTATCTTGCAGAAAAGTAAACTAATATCAAACTATACACTCATACTTCAATCCCTCACCATTAGTCTCGCTATGGCTTTCGGAGGTAACTAAAAATGACATGAACAATTTAATATCTAACTTGCAGAAAAGTAAACTAATATCAAACTATACACTCATACTTCAATCCATCACCATTAGTCTCGCTATGGCTTTCGGAGGTAACTGAAAATGACATGAACAGTTTAATATCTAACTTGCAGAAAAGTAAACTAATATCAAACTACACACTCATACTTCAATCCCTCACCATTAGTCTCGCTATGGCTTTCGGAGGTAACTGAAAATGACATGAGCAATTAATATCTAATCTAACTACTAAAGCAAATGTGCAAGACTGAAATAAACAAAACAGTGTTGGAATTAAACAAAAACTAAGAAAAGTAAATTAGCAGAAGGACAATATTGATTCCATGTCATTAGTCATTATAAAAAGATGTGCAAATGCCCGGGCTGCCTATTGTAATCTGGAACAAAAACACTGATCAGTTAACAACAATATAAAACATAAAATATTATGGACAGAAGTAAAATGTAAAGCATGAAAGATTATGGACAGAGATGAAACGTAAATACCATGAAAGATGTAATATATATACACGTGAATGACTATGGCACAATTAACTTAAAGAAATGAAGCATGAAACTATACAGTAATACACAAAACCTCAGTGTGTGCAGGGGCCCTCTGCACAAACCTCGGGAAGCAGCTTTCAAATACAAATTACGCTTATGAACAGAGTCTTCTCATATATTAAAATGTGGTCATAACAGAGAAATAATGTTACAGCACAATGGCGACGCAATTACATTACAGAGCTAACTATTATGTGTATGAGAACGCATTATTTATAACTGAAGGTGATATAACTAATTCCCTAAAGTATGTGCTGATAGAAGACACGTGAACCATCACGTCTAGAGATCTAGCATTATGGCCGCCGTGAGGATTAAATCTATGGAGAGTGGTTGTTGGATTCGGCTTATGGAGCCGTTTACAGGTGTTGATATGTCTCCCATGATTTAGAAACGGCCACGCAAATCTCCACGTGATGAGAAACAGAGTTCTGTCACCGTGGGACTCTTCGGTTGACCACCACTTGGCCACCTTTGACCACAACCTTCTTAGGTGAATTCGACTGAGCCAATAGGACACGATCCATGTCCATGTCATTTCTAACTTGCTCATATGGCTCGATTTGCCTGAAGACACCTGCAATATAGACTTTAACAAAATGGCTGCGGAAAGTTGCAGCAACTGCGGAAAGTGACAAGATTCCGCAGCTAAATGAGCAAAAATTTAAATCAAATAGCAGACACAAAACATAGTTAAAAACCATTTTAGATGCTCTTTTACAATTAATATGCAATGATATTGATGACTTAGAGGGTCCAGGTGAATGAAAAAAAGGTCTAGAAAGGTGTATAAGAAAGATGCAGATTTGAGACTCAACATACCCCCACTGTGAAGGTGTTGCATGTCCTCATGCAACCAAAATTTTGATAATCCTTCTTCAATTCATATGCCTTGACACTTCAGCCAGTACATCTAGTCCTCTCCTCCTCTTCCTTGGTGCTGCTAACATCCTGGGCTTTTTCATCAAGCATCTGAACTTGATATTAATCAGTGCTCTACTTAACTTCTGACATTTCTTCTTCAATTTCCTGTTCTTTTTCTGCCATAGTCCCAGATGTAGCATGGTATAGTCATGAATGATCTTGTCCAATTTGCTTTGTTCCTTTAATGCCTCATTTTCATTTTTAATGTGTCTATTTAAAACCTCCAACTCAAAGACTTCTTGTTTCAATGATTGGATGAGATCTTCTTGTGCTGTGTAAGGCTGAGTGGATGAAGTGCTGGGACCCGTGGCTGCTCTTTCTAAAGATTCTATATAATCATATACTTCTTGCTGCTTTGGGTCTATCTCGGGTGTCGTTTTCATTGGGCTGTCCCCAAAATTCCGTGGAGGAGAATTGACTTCAAAATTTGGCTGAAAAGGACTCATATCAACATCTTGAGAACTAATTTCAACATTTGACTGAGAATGCGGTGGACTATGTTCAACGTCTAGCTGAGAATGAGATGGACTATGTTCAGCTGAAGTTTGTTCAGGTGTTTCTTCTCCCAAATCAATAAAATGAGGTCCTTTCATTTGTGTTTTCCTCAACTTCCCTTTAAGCCTGGAACTTCTTCTTACACGCTGTGGACCACTATCTTTTCCTTTTTGTTTTTCTTTTCCCCTCTTTTTAGCCATAGATGATTGTTCCTGAAGGTGAACTAGTCTCTTAGATAACACTTGATGATCTTCTTCTGAGGAAGGGGTTTGATGCATAGCCTCAATGCTTTTTCTCTCTTTTGATGTTATTGGCTTTTTACCCTTGGTTTCTTCCTTCCTCCTTTTTGACAGTCTCTCTTTTCTACTAGTTCTTTCAATTGTAGTAGTAGGAGTGCTTTGAGTTTCATCATTTATTCTCTTTCTCCTACTCCTTCTTGATGTAATGCCTTCAGGAATTTCTTGGGGTTCTTCAAAGAAATTTCTAATCAAAATTGTTCCCATGTGTCCTTTTTCTCTTTTAACTGTTTTTCAATCAAAATTTTCACAAGACCATGGTGATACAAATGTGGTTCCACATCCCCTAGATGCTTCTGGACGGTCACAGACATCTTCTTCAAACTATTTAATAAAAAGTATGGCAGATTGAGGGTCTGGTTGTCTAGAAAATTCATCAGCAATCGGGTATGATACATGTACATTGACCCAAAACGGCCCTCACAGGTGATAAATTTTTGAATGACCAACAGTAAAGTGGCCCACTCTTCTTTCAAAGCATGAACATGAATTCAATTTTTAAAAATAGTTACATCCATACCTGGGTTACGTAGGATCGATCTCCAGGCTTCATCACTAATACTCTTGTTCTTGAACCAGCGTTCACCTTTTTGAGGAAGTTCTGAAGCAACTGCTATGGATGCCTCATTCACCGTAAATTTGAGGTCCCCAATTTCTACTTCCAGACCATTGAAAGACCTTGCAAAAGCTTTTGTCACCTCTTTATGGTAGCCTCTAAACTTTTGGATAAACCGAAGCCACTTTGCCTTTTTCAATATATCTCTGACTTGCGGGTATCCTTCCATGAATTTAGGTCCTTCTGGTTCTGTTCTCAACAACTGACCCATCCTTCTTTCTGCTCTTTGAAACTTGTCTGCGTGAGGAGGGTTCAACGGAGGTAAGACGGCTGAATGAGCGGAAATGAGCACGATTTATGGAGGAGACCAGTGACTATAGGCGGATATCAAAGAATGGGTATACAGAATGTAGTGTAACAGAGAACAAAATGGGGTGAAGCGAAATCAAAGAAGGGTTACGTGAGCACGGTGGAAATGCAGCTGTGAGATCAAATAGAACAATAGGAGGAGTATAACGCATCCGGCAGTATTTAAAATTGGGTGGCTGCAGAGTAAATGTAAGCACGTTTATGAAACGGCTACGGATTTTATGCGGCTGAAAGAAGCCGTAGTCAAATCAACCACGTTTCATCATCACAGGTAGAGTATCGGAGTATGAGTGAAGATCAGAGGCTTGATTATGGGACCGTTTGAAAATGAATGCAAGGATTGTGGGAGGATCATATAGAGATCGTGGAATGGTTACGGAGTTTGTCAACACAATCATTGCATATAATGGAGCTATGGTTTATAACTATGTAAAAATGTGCTTAAATGCCATTTGAAATAAATTTTTACTCATACCTTGGAATTCTTGCCATTTTTCATTGGTCTTCAATTAGTTGCTCCTCATTGATATCTTGAATGCCCCATGTCTTCATAATATGTCTTCATACCTGCATTTGATTTCATAATTGTTGAACTAACATCTGGCTGTACATTTTTTTTTTTTTTGAAAAACAGAGTGGTAGCTGCAGAATCTGCTTCTGGCTGCGGAAACTGGTGTCAGCTGCGGAAACAGGTGTCAGCTGCGGAAACTGACACAACTATTATTTGGGTGAATGGAAATAGATGGATGATAACTGACTGAATGAAAATGGTCATGAAATAAAATTTTATTGGTGAAATGAAATGAAATAGATGAAATGAAGTGAAATGGAATGAAGTGGAGTGAAATGAAGTGGAATGGAATGGAGTGGGTGGTCACAAAACTTGTGAAATGAAAGAGAGATTTTTTTTGGAAAATATAGGGTGTCAGGTGTTCCTGATTTTCACCCTACATTTTCTGTATAAGACTGCCAATCAATGATTGGTTTTCAGGCTTATACAATTTTTTTTATTTTTATTTTTTATTTTTATTTTTAAACTGAAAAGAACAAAGGCTAGGCTGGTGGAGAAGAAGAATTCTTCTATACCAGCCTGATTGCAGAATTTTCTTGAAACATTTTGACAAATTCCTCTTTTGAGAGTGGCTTATGATAGACTTTTAATCTGTGGCCATTCACAATAAGAGGAGTTTGAAATTCATCAATGGTCTTGATTCTTACCGCTCCATTGCTAAAGATCTTGTTAATCTCATATGGCCCAAGCCAATGAGTCTGAAATTTTCCTTTAAAATCTTTAAACTTGGAATCAAATAACAATGCCCAATCTCCTTCTTGAAACTTCTTCTCTTTGATGTATTTGTCATGCCATTTAGCTCTTTTATATTGAACTAGATCAGTTCTTAGAATTGCTTCTTGTCTGATCTCATTTAGCTCATTCAACTGCTCCATTCTATGCTTTTGAGCTTCTGATAAATCCATCCCCAACTGAACTGCTATCTTGAAGGTCTTGACTTGGAACTCAATGGGGAGTAGGACTTCTTTCCCATAAACAAGTTCATAGGGAGAATGTCCTGTTGTATTTCTCCATGTAGTTCTGTAGGCCCACAAGGCTTCAGAAAGCCTTTCCGCCCAATCTCTTCTATGTAGATAAACAATTTTGGTGATGATACTTTTGAGAACTTTGTTTGTAGACTCCACTTGACCATTTTCTTGCGGATGGTAAGGAGTAGATCTTCTATGCTTGATTTTGTATTCTTCCATCAACTTCTCCACCAAGTTGGATGTGAATTGGCTTCCCTGATCTGTCACAATTTCTCTTAGAACACCAAAGTGAGTAAAAATATCCTCATAAAGAAAATTAACAACTGAATTTTCAGTAGCAGATACTAATGCTTTGGCTTCTACCCATTTAGTAACATAATCAGTACAAACCAATATATACTTCTTTTGCTTAGATGGTGGATTAATAGGTCCAATGAAATCTAAAGCCCATTTTTCAAAGAGTTCGATGAGTACCTGTGGTTGCAATGGCATTTCATTTGAAAGGGTAGGTTTCCCTACTCTTTGGCAGCTGTCACACCTTTTGACATATTGTTTTGCATCTTTGAAGAGGGAAGGCCAATAATATCCTGAAGAGAGGATTTTATAGGTTGTCCTTTTGTCTGCAAAGTGTCTGCTGCATGGTTCATCATGACATGCCTTAAGGATATCAGGCATTTCATCTTCCCTGACACATCTTCTGATCACAAGATCTGGCCCTGTTTTAAACAATTCGTTAGAAATCCATGAATATTTTGAACTTTCCTGAATAATTTTTCGTTTTTCACTTGGAAATAAATGTGAAGGCAGTTTCCCTGTAACCAAATAGTTAGCAATATCTACATACCAAGGAGTCTTAATAGTTACTGCAAACAAGTATTCATCAGGAAACTTATCCTCTACAGGAGAATCTTCTTTAAAATTCTAAATCCTAGACAAGAAATCAGCTACTGTATTTTTTTTTCCTGGTCTATCCAACACAGTAATATTGAATTCTTGCAAAAGTAAGAGCCATCTTGTCACTTTGCCATTAGTAACAGGTTTGTTCATTAGATATCTAATTGCAGAATGGTCAGTATGAATAAAAGTTTCATAGCCTGTTATATAATGTCTAAACTTATTGATTGCATGAACAACAACTAAAAACTCTTTTTCAATCACAGTATAGTTTAACTCTGTGGGAGTCAAATTTTTACTGGTATAATAAATGGCATAAGGAACTAAATCTTTTTGACCCAACACAGCTCCTAGAGCTGTATCTGAAGCATCTGTAGAAATATGGAAAGGGAGTTTCCAATTTGGTCCTCTCAAGATAGGTGCTTCAGATATTCTTGTTTTCAAAGTTTCAAAAGCTGATTGACAATCAGGATCCCATTTGAATTCACAATATTTTGTAAGCAATTTGAAGAGTGGAGATGCAATTTTAGTGAAGTTTTCTATAAATCTTCTATAGTAACCAGTAAATCCTAGAAAACTTCTAACATCTCTTTGACAATTTGGAATAGGCAACTTGGAGATGACTTCAACTTTTGATCTATCAACCTTAATCCCATCTTCCGAAATATGATGTCCTAAAAAAATCCCTTCAGTAAACATCATAAAGCATTTTTCATGACTTAATGAAAGGTTTGTTTCTTTACATCTTATGAGAACTTTTTCCAAATTTTCTAATGCCTCTTCAAATGAATTACCATAAACTGTAAAATCATCCATATAAACCTCTACACAATCATGGATTAGATCAGAAAAATTCCTAGTACTGCTCTTTGGAATGTTGCTGGTGCATTACATAACCCAAAAGGAAGCACTCGGTAGGCAAAAGTTCCCCATGGACAAGTAAATGTGGTCTTATCTTGATCTTCAGGTGCTACCTGAATTTGATTATAGCCACTAAAACCATCCAAAATGAAAAGTACTTTTTACCTGCTAATGTATCTAATACCTGATCGATAAAAGGAAAAGGAAAGTGATCCTTCAAAGTTGCTTTGTTCAATTCCCTGTAATCAATGCATACCCTCCATTTACCATTATTTTTAGGTATTATAACCAAAGGAGAAACCCATCGGCTATCTGAAATTGGATAAATGAAGTTTACATTGAGTAATTTTTGGAGCTCTTCTTTCACTATCTCCCTAAGATTTGGATTCATCCTTCTTTGAGGTTGTATGATTGGTCTACTGTTTTCCTCAATATAGATATGATGAATGCAAGTCTTAGGATCAATACCTTTCATATCAGTATACTCCCATGCAAAAGCAGTAGAATGTTTTTGCAAGATTTTGGTTAGTTCTTCCTGTTGTGACTTTTCCAAATTTTTGTTGATATTCAATGTTTTTTCTGGAAAAATCTCAATGGTAGAACTACCAAAATCTTCCATAGAGTAAAGAGACATTTGTCTTGGTGATAAATATTCAATGTTAGATTCCAACTGAAATTGTCTGGGGTCATATTCTGAAGATGTCTCAAAATTTTCTAATGTGTTCAAAATTTGACTATCCTCACTAATTTCAGAAATAGTAAAGACAGGTTGTATAATATCCTCATCATCAACCTATTCATTGTCTCCTACTTCTGTGATTGCTTTTGCTGGAGGATACAAATTGAATTTATTTGTCGAATTACCATTAGAAATGTACATATCCCCAGATCTACAATTGATGAAAGCATCAGCTGTGGCTAGCCAAGGTCTTCCTAAGATAAGTGGGTGCCCTCCTAGATTACTCTTGGGAGTCAAAATCATAAAATATACTGGATATTCCCAAGAATTTAAGGAGACTGAAATATCTTCTAATACACCATCTGGTTTAATAATTGATCGATCTGCAAGTTGCAGTAAAGTAGGTGTAAAAATAAGGTTAGGAAGTTTAAGCTGATCCATAGTCTGTCTACTCATAATGTTGATAGCAGCCCCTAAGTCAATCAATGTGTTTGGAATTTCTATCCCATTTATATGTGTCTTGACAATTGGACTACCTGGATCTACATACTTCTACATGGTAATTTTTCCCATCATGATATCTGCAATTTTTCCTACCAGGTGGATTCTTCTTGTATCTCTTGGTTTCCTTCCTGGTCTTTTGAGACTCAACTCCTTTATTGTTTTTGCTAGAATAGGAATCTCTCTAATGGCTTGTAGTAAGGGAATCTTGATACAAACATTCTTTAATTCATCTAGAAAATCATAGTTAGGCAACAAGATTTGTTTTTCCACCCCTTTATCAATTTGTAATCTTTCAGGGAAAGGAGGTGTGGATGAAGATGCAAGTTGCTCAACTATAGGAGTTGTGGGTGTTAACTTTTCTTTCTCTTTTTGAATGTTTGAGTTTTGAAGAGATGCTTCCTCAGAACCCTTATTGACTTTAAGAGAGTCCTCCTTAGAGGTATCTTTCTCTTGGACATCTATAGAAGGTTTTTCTAAAACTCTACCAGACCTGAGTTGTACATCATTGAGAGGAACAATCATATAGGTAGGAAATTTTTGTCCTTCTATCATGTAAGTATTCTGAGGATTTTTATTGTTAGGATTTGGCAATGGCTGAGCTAGAAGTTGATTTGTCTTTTGTTGGTATGGGAGCATGAGTTGAGGATTTAGATTTTTTTGAGAAGGTTGTTGTTGTGGAAATGGCAATGAAAGTTGTGGATTTGGGTTTGGAAGTTGTGGAGCTTGTTGATTTTGAAAAGATGGAGGATATTGATAAAATTGAGCAAATCTCCTATAAGGATTTTGCATCCCTTGTACCCATGGCTGATATGGATTTTGATGTTGGGGCCAAGGTTGTTGCAAAGGATTCCAATTTGGTGGGGTTTGAAGATTCATAGGATTATTAAACCCTTGAGTTTGTTGTCCCTGCCAAGGTCTTCTTGCAACAAAACAGAGAGATTCTACTGAATTTGGGTCTTCTTGAAAGACAGCTTTGAGTCCAGGAATTGAAGGAAAATCCTTGGTCTCATGATTCTCTGAGAAAATCATACATGTTTCTACAAATTTTGCATCCAAGGGACATTCCCTTAAAGCATGTTTCTTCCTACATTTTGGACAAAAGATGGCTAGAGCATCTGTTTCTGCTTTCTGCTTGTTTTGGATCTTAAGGGTGTCTAGTTGTTCACTAAGGCTCCCTAAGATATCAGTTTTGAATTCATCAAGCATATTTCCGATCTCTGCCCTACTTACTGATCCAGTTGCAGATTTGTTAGCCCTGATAAGAGAAGGATCCCTAGGCCCTTTTCCTGTTTTAGATTTTCCTCTTGAGAGATGGACACATAGTTCTGTTATGTCACGAAGTGGAAGTTGAGAAATATCTCCTTTTCCCATCATGTTTAAAATATCTATCCATTCATCTCTAATGGCTTTTAATATGAGGGCTTTCAAATTTTCTTCATCTAAATTGCTCATCTTTGCTCCTTTTTAAGTTGTATTGAAATCTTTCAAGTAAATCTTCCAAATTTTCATCTTCTTTTTGCATCATTTTGAATACCTCATCCTTGTGATTGGTGGGCATACAATAATCCAAGTATCTATCCAAAAATGTTTGTTTCATATCATTTCAAGTCCTAATAGATTGGGTGGCTAATCCCATGAACCATTTCAAAGCGGCTCCCTTCAATGTTGAAGGAAACAGTTTGAGTTTTTGAGAGTCTTCCATATAGTCATAGGTTCGGCACACGACTTCAAACTCAAACAGAAATGTTTCAGGATCCTCACTTCACAATCCATAAAAGTTGGGGAGGACGGATGGTGAGATGTTTTTCATTGTTGTATGAGTTTCCTCATCAACTATAGGGAATCCAAACGAGTTGTCTCCTTCCCTATTTCTTCCATTATTACCTCCAACTCCACCATTGTTGCCTCCATTATTTCCTCCTCCTCTACCTCTACCTCTACCTCCGAATCCATCTATTATTTCCTCTGTCATGATAGTTTCTTTAGAGTCCTCAAAGTCCTCTGGTTCTTCTATCAAGGGAGGATGAGAGGGAGTCTCTTCCTTTTCTTCTTCAGGTGATTCTACTTCTTTGATTACAATATATTCTTCTGTAGAAGTAAAGAAATGATCCTTTTCTAAATGAGATTTAGTAGGTGGTGTAGGAGAATCCTCTAATTCAGCTGCTCCTTTAATTCCAAGAATCTTAAGGCTAGGGGTAGATGGTGGTGAATCTTATCTATGCCTTGAAGAAGATGGAGTTGTGAAAATTGAACTCTTAGCTCTAGCTATAAAACTTCCCCTAGAATCTCTTGCTCTATGCATGTCATTTTTATTATTTTTTTAAGTTGGGCTAATATTCTCTTTCTGATCTTCCAGGTCACACTAGGTGCAAGAAGAGAGCATACTTAAGAAATTATTAAACCAATAACTCTCTTTTCTGATCCTCCATATCACACTAGGTGCAAGAGGAGAGCATACTTCAAGAAGTTATCAAGTTTTCCCTTCTTTTTATTGTTTTTTTTTATAAGAAATTGGCTACCTAGTTACACTTCCCCGGAAACGGCGCCAAAATGTTTGGTCAATTTAGTGTGTCCTAAATTGCTACATTAATTTGTTAATCCGAGATTCGTAAGCTGACGAAGTGTGGCGCACTATATGTGCAAGATAACCTATCTCTTACTTTTTGTCGTTTTTCTTTTTTTTTTTCTTTTTATCTTGGTTGGTTTCCTAATGTGAGATGGAAATTCTAAAAGACAAGTATGGTTATGATTGTTCAAGGCAATGATGTCCTTTATAATGATTTACCAAACTTCAAACTTCAAAATGATTTTGAAACATACAATGAGAAAATTAGTTCCTAAAAGGAAATGAAAATGTGCTACTATTCTAGTTAAACAAATAGTGAACTATTGATCATGAAAACCATTACCCTTGCTGCTGTCTAAACACAAAAGAAACTGTTACTCAAAGAAAATATTGCAAGTAAAGTAAAACTAAAATCAAATTACATCAACTCATATTCTGACCCCTCACCATTAGTCTCGCTATGGCTTTTGGAGGTAATCATAAACAACTTGAGCAATCTGATATCTAATTTGCAGAAAAATAAACTAATATCAAATTATACATTCATACTTCAATTCCTCACCATTAGTCTCGCTATGGCTTTCGGAGGTAACTGAAAATGACATGAACAATTTAATATCTAACTTGCAGAAAAGTAAACTAATATCAAACTACACACTCATACTTCAATCCCTCACCATTATTCTCGCTATGGCTTTCGGAGGTAACTGAAAATGACATGAACAGTTTAATATCTAACTTGCAGAAAAGTAAACTAATATCAAACTACACACTCATACTTCAATTCCTCACCATTAGTCTCGCTATGGCTTTCGGAGGTAACTGAAAATGACATGAACAGTTTAATATCTAACTTGCAGAAAAGTAAACTAATATCAAACTACACACTCATACTTCAATCCCTCACCATTAGTCTCGCTATGGCTTTCGGAGGTAACTGAAAATGACATGAGCAATTTAATATCTAATCTAAATACTAAAGAAAATGTGCAAGACTGAAATAAACAAAACAGTGCTGGAATTAAACAAAAACTAAGAAAAGTAAATTAGCAGAAGGACAATATTGATTCCATGTCATTAGTCATTATAAAAAGATGTGCAAATGCCCGGGCTGCCTATTGTAATCTGAAACAAGAACACTGATCAGTTAACAACAATATAAAACATAAAAGATTATGGACAGAAGTAAAATGTAAAGCATGAAAGATTATGGACAAAGATGAAACGTAAATACCATGAAAGATGTAATATATATACACGTGAATGACTATGGCACAATGAACATAAAGAAATGAAGCATGAAACTATACAGTAATACACAAAACCTCAGCGTGTGCAGGGGCCCTCTGCACAAACCTCGGGCAACAGCTTTCAAATACGAATTACGCTTTTGAACAGAGTCTTCTCATATATTAAAATGTGGTCATAACAGAGAAATAATGTCACAGCACAATGGCGATGCAATTACATTACAGAGCTAACTATTATGCGTATGAGAACGCATTATTTATAACAGAGGGTGACATAACTAATTCCCTAAAGTCTGCGCTGATAGAAGACACGTGAACCACCACGTCCAGAGATCTAGCATTATGGCTGCCGTGAGGATTAAATCTATGGAGAGTGGCTGTTGGATTCGGCTTATGGAGCCGTTTACAGGTGTTGATGTGTCTCCCGTGATTTAGAAACGGCCACACAAATCTCCACGTGATGAGAAACAGAGTTCTGTCACCGTGGGACTCTTCGGTTGACCACCACTTGGCCACCTTTGACCACAGCCTTCTTAGGTGAATTCGACTGAGCCAATAGGACACGATCCATGTCCATGTCATTTCTAACTTGCCCATGTGGCTCTATTTTCTTGAAGACACCTGCAACATAGACTTTAACAAAATGGCTACGGAAAGTTGCAGCAGCTGCGGAAAGTGACAAGATTCCACAGCTAAATGAGAAAAAATCTAAATCAAACAGCAGACACAAAACATAGTTAAAAACCATTTTAGATGCTCTTTTACAATTAATATGCAATGATATTGATGACTTAGAGGGTCCAGGTGAATGAAAAAAAGGTCTAGAAAGGTGTATAAGAGAGATGTAGATTTGAGACTCAACACTGCCTAGATGCAGTTAAAATACCACATGATGCCCATGATACTCAACGCAGTTGAGGAAGGATGAAATTCCTAAAGAATAGGGATTGCATTCACCATGAATTGCGTGAGCAAGGCAAGCTGAGAATTGGCTAAGTGTTGGCTCGAGGATTGCATTCATCATGAATTGCGTGAGAAAGGCAGGCTGAGAATTGGATAAGTGTTGGCCCGATTTTGTCTGGATCAGTGTGAGATGATAGGCAGATTGTAGGAGACTCTTGTGAGATGAGTGCATTGTAAATGTTTCATGATTCCTTGCAGAATATATAATATATGATAGAGGGTTTTTGAGGAGTAAGCTTTCCCCAAGAAATTATCTGTGTTGTGGTTTGATTGATTCATTCTTTGCTTCATGTGATTGGCGATTGTGTTTAAATTTCCGCAATTGATTTGTAGAAGTGATTCAATATCTAGCTTTATTACATTGTTAAATCGGATTGAAACCATGTTATACATATTTTTTGTATAATTTCTACATGGAATCAAAGTACAGGAAATCACAATAGTGGAGGAGAAGCTGAGTTTATGACTGAATAGAATTCGAATTTGTAGAAGACTTTCTTGGTGCTACAGGTGATTTAGGATCGAAATGGATTTCAATGGCTTGAGATTGGAGTATGCACTCGAGAGCTACTCTAACTATATTTCTTGGAAATATAGGATGGAGGCAGTACTGCAGGACAATGGATTGAAGGAATTCATTGACAATGATGTTCCCAAACTCATTGTGACAGATGCTGCAAATCTTGATGCATGGAAAGAGAAATTTGCAATGGCGAGGAGGATCTTACTGGAGGGAGTACGAGACCACATTGTCTTAGGTCTCCATGGAAAAGCGAGTCCATATGCAATGTGGAAGGCTTTGACAGATCTATTTTAGAGCAGCAGTGATCATAGGAAATTAGCACTAAAAGATAAACCCAGGAAGATCAAAATGGATAAAAAAGACACTATTCCAGTATACTTAACAAAGTTTGTCCAATGTCGGGATGAGCGTGGGAGTGTAGGAATTACTGTCGCTAATGATGATTTGGTGAGCCTAGATCTTCTAGGACTTCCCAAGAGTTAGCATAGTTATCAGGACTCTGTCAATGGGAGGGAGAAGCTGCCAGATTTGGAATGACTTTGGTCGGATTTGGTGCAAGAAGAATTCAGGCGGAATACCAAAGATGGATCTTCATCTAAGATTGATGATGAATAAGATTGTGCTTTGGCTACAAAGATGAATAAGGGGAAGGGGAAAGGAAAGAAATTTCATTCCAAATCTATGTCCGGTGAAAAAGCCAAGGAGCGCAAAATGTCAAGAGTAAAGTGTTTTCACTGTCACGGGCATGGACATTATGCCACTAATTGTCCACAAAAGAAGAAGAACAAGAAGGCTTTAGGATCTGCAGCTGGTGAGGCTTTGGCCTCTCAATTTAAGTTGGAATTCTCACTGATTTCATGCATGGTGTCAAGTGCGATGGGATCAGGGTGGTATTTAGAGGTGCATCCTTTCACATGATGGGAGACAGAGAACTTTTCAATAGCTTGGAGGAGAAGGATCTCTAGATGCATATCGAAATGGGTGACGATGGAAGGTATAGCGCTACCGGGATTGGTACAATTACTTTTCAGAGACAGTCAGGTAAACCATTTTTATTAAAAGATGTAATCCATGTACCAGGCTTGAAGAAAAATTTAGTTTCGGTTGCAATGTTGGAGGATAGAGGCTATGATGTTGTTTTCAGTGAAGGAAATTTTTTCCTTCGACACAAATCATCAGGACAAGCCAAGAAGATTGGGATTCATGTGAAGAATCTCTATAAAATTGATGTAGATGTGATTTCTACAATTCTTCCAACCATTGGGAAGTGTGAGAAATCCATGCAATTGACCCTTGAGAGGGAGCTTGATTTGCATGCATATGAGGAAATCTTGGTTCCAAAGAATGAACCTCAAGATGTGGAGCAACCACATGCGGGGGATCATGGAGTGGGAGAAACCACTCAAATAGAGAAATTTCGACCCAGATGGGCAGAGAGAGTGCATGCAGCTATACGTACAGGGGTGAGGTGGGGCGACATGCAAGATTAATCCAAAGAGGAAATTTGGGCAGGGTCCTAGAAATGGTGCTGTTATCATTCTATAATTTTAAGATTGGCAAGAATAATTATATAGGACAACATCAAAACCACTTTGGAGCCTAGGATTTAGCTCTCCTAGAATCGGATAGGGATATCTCTTTTAGATTTAGCTTTGTTTATGATTTTGATGTTAGGCTAGTTATAATGATTGTAAGGTTTTCTTTTTAATTGATTGTTTGGTTGAATTAGTAGATCTATTTAGGCTAATTCCATTGGGCTATGGAGTCATAACAGGCTGGTTGTTGCATCAAATTTTCAAGAGAATTTACAAGGCAAGCTTACTACACTTATTGGATCTTTAAAACATAATGAATTATGAGATGAAAGAAAGAGTGAATTCAGTAGTGGTTAAAAAGAAATTAATAATTTCTTAACCATAATTCAGAAGAAAAACATTTATATTGTAAATATAGCTATAAATAAGGTGCTCTACAACAAATTTTAATCTTTAGATTTCTACTTTACAATTAGATTTAAATGATGCATTTATAGAAAAACAATGGAAAACATTAACACAGAAAGAAATGACATCACCAGATAAACATAGCTCAAGAATCTTGTAAAAGGTCTTTTATTATTGATGCTCCAGCTCCACAAATACAATGCTCCAAAAGAAAAGTTTTACAATCTAGGGTCCAACCCCTGATACTAAGAAGGAGTGTAGTATTTAACTAACTCTACAATGATTGTTGTATCTACATAGGCAATATGTTATTAATTACAATAATAATCAAAATTTGACTAGTGTGACCACAAAGTGGACACGATGGAATAATTTTGACATTTGGCCCTATTCTTTTAAAGATTGTTGTTGCTTGATTTGATCTATTGTTGTGTTGGTAGATTTGGATGATCTGATGCTATTGATTCTGGTTGATACGCTGGCCTTCACCCTTCTTGTTAGTCACACAATTTTTCCCATTGTTTCTCATTTGGGATTTTGATCTTGATCAGATTTCTGTATATCTCATCCGTCTCTGTGAATTTCACAAAAGTAGGCCTCAACACAAAAATGTGTTTAATTTCATGCTATATGAATAAATCATTGTCCATGGATTCAAGGAAAGCTCTTCTAGTCATTGATCCTTTAATCCCTGCAAAATTGGTTGTGTCCTTGGCAATATTTTTCAACTTCTTCACATAATATTGCTTGGGCATAAGCTTATCATTTATTACAAACAATGAGGGTAACCCTCTTTTGGTTAGTGGCTCGATTATGTAAATAATCTACTGACACCAACTTCTAAATTGTGGCACTTTTCCTCTAACTATGTGACCAAGCTTTTCTTATTGAGCACCTTCTTGACTTCTAGAATTGTTTTTGTTCTGTCCTCAACTCCAAATGCCGCCAATTTGAACCTATTCTTGGAATTTAAAAATATGATAATGTTATTTGCTGTCTCAGGCATCCCTACAAGCTCCTTGGTTGCTTTCTCTATGGCATCATTTACCTGTTCAATCAATTCTTTCTGTTCAAATATGATTTGAATAGAAGTCCATATTTCATTCATAGAATCAATTATGCTTGTCCAGATGATCTCCTTTGCCTGGCCAATGGAAACTTCGCTCTCTACCTTTATCAATCTACCAATATGCTTTTGGGCTCTTTGTATTTCTATTTCATTTGCATTATCAGACCTTATCTTCAGATCCTTCAAGGTATTGATCTCTGCTTCCAACTTTTTGATCTCCTCTATTTGTATAGTCATATTTTCAATGGCTTTGGCCCACTATTCTATACCACCTGATGTGCTTGTAGTTGCTGGTGTAACTTTAGGGAGGGTTGTAATAGGAACAACATCCAAAGGAACAATAGCCATTTCTTCTTCTTTTACCTTTTCCTTGACTAATTTCTCTATGTCTGTCTCCATTTGCTTCAGTTGTGATGACTGCTCCATTATCATCTTCATCATCTCTGCTTTTTGTGACTCATTCTCCTCTATATCCTTTGTTAAAGGGTCTTTAGTAGTTGACATTTTAAGCTGATTTCTCAGGGAAAATATGTCAGTGTTATTCTTCTTCAGGATTTCTTCCAATCCCTCTACATTTGTTGGATCATATCCAATATTCACAACTAAATCCCCCAATGATTTAATTCTGGTATCTTTGGCAAGAGAAGAAATATTCTCCATTTTGAGTTGTGATTGAATATTGGCCAATGATACTTGCAACTTAGATAGGCTTATTGCAGTGCTTGTCAGTGTGGAGGAGATCATCTCTCCAGTCCACTTGTGCATCTCCATCTGATCTATTGGATGGATGCCTCTGACATTAAACTCAAAAGCTGTATTCTTGAAATTTGCAGGTGATTTAGGCTGAGAAATATGGGCTTCTAAGAAAGGAATTCTCATATTTCATTTCTCTGAGTCAAAGGCTGATAAAATCTTGCTTTGTGAACTGCTGGTCTGCTTTCAAAACTGGTTGTAGGTGTTGGTCTTCAATATCTCATTTTTCCTTTTAATTTCCCTGAAGGTGTCATAAATGTTTTCCTCCTTTTCTCCAGTAGCTTTAGTAGATGTAAGTGTTTGTAGATTCTGTTGCTGAAATGGAATTGTAGCTGAAGATGTAGAAAATATAGTTTGACCACCTGCTGGAGATGAACTAGGAGAATCTATGATAGTTATGACTGTCTGTTGCTTTATTCCCTTATTTTGATCTATGTCCTTATGGATTCTTTCTCTCTTTCTATATTTCATTTTGAATTCTCTGCTAGAAGTATCACTCTCTAAAGTAGACTGATCATCTCTTGGCCTCTTTCTTGTTGCCTCTTTCTCTGGTTCTTTTCCTTTTTCTTCCTTGTCCTCTGGGTTATGTTTTTCTTGTGGAGTAGGGTCTATACGCTTGAGGATGAAATCACCTGCTCTTCAACCTTCTGCATTTTTTTTGCTGCTCACTCTGTTTGGTTCATGAATTTCTCAATTTCAGGCCCGTGGGTGTGGATATAGGGCGTTGATTTATTTTCCACCCTTTTCTTGGAGATGATGCCCAATGGGTCGTAAGACTAAGTGAAGCTATGTATGAATTTCATCTCCTTCAACATCCTGTTAGCCTCCTCTCCTACTGCTCTGCTATTGCAAATTAAAGGACCAATTTGGGACTTGATCCTAAATTGAGACTTATTTTTGGCAGATACAAAGTGTACCTCATCTGCATTTATCATCTGCCTGATGTACTCCAGGGTAAAGATCCTCATGGGGAGGAACTTTGGCAGCTTGTAAGTGGCCAACTCACACCCATATATTCTAAGCTCTGTGTAGTTCTGGTACAAGTACCAGTCTCCAGTTTTTACTTGGTCTGACAACTGCATGATCTTTTTACTCTCTTCATTGATCTTTGGTTCCACTACTGCTGAGTATGCTCATTGTTGGATGCAAAAAGGCTTCAACAAATATTTTGTAGGTGTAATCCTTCTATTCCTTCATTAGCATGGTTGTCCAAAAGATGTCTGATTGAGTTTGGGAGTCTTCATTAAATTTCCTCGTTGTAAAATTGAACCTGCTGGCCTAAAAATATATAAACATGTAAACTAAGACTGAAGTGTATTTAAATACTTCCTATGTGTGAAATTTAAAAAACTTATCGTGAATGACATCTGCCAAGAATTGACTAAAATTAAACATAATGGAAGGCTTAGAATCTGATGAAAGTATAGACAGGAAACCTATCATTGCCTCATCTATCCACTGATCTGAATGATATCCTAACAAGCATGAAAGGATGGTGAAAATGTGTTGGGTCCTATCAGGGAAAGTAGAAGAGAGATATGGAAGATTATTTTTGGGCAATGGAGTGTTTGTAGCCGTGAATAATTGTAGTGTTTTGGCTCTCTTGGCAAAATCCAACTTTTGGTATAATTATCTGAGGGCTTCATAGGAAAATGGAATGGTTTCTTCAACAACAGGAGCTTGCATCATTTGCATCATGGACTGGGCACTAATGGTAAAGAGAACTTCTCCTGTGGAGGAAACAACAACTCTCTAGTTTATATCATAACATTCATGGAATTTTCTAACAAACTCAGGGAAATTGTGGATTTTTGGGAATATATAATAGGGTAGTTTTGTCTCCCACAACCATATATCATCGACCTCATCGACCAGCTTGTCCTCTGACCAACAGTAAACATCAAACATATCAAATTCTGAATAACTATAATGTAACTAGAAGTATTTGTCAGCCAGGGCCACATGATCTAGGTCCACATGAGGGTGAACCATTGGGTTAAATGGGTGCTGCTCCTTCTTTGGAGGCATTATTGCTCACTAAAAAAGAAACGATTTACAAATGCACAGAAGGGGATTTAGAAGAAGAGGGGAAAAAAGAAAAGGAAATTCACCTGATCAGTAGGGGAAATGGGAGAAAAAGGAGTTGAATAAGAGGAACTCTGCTGATTCTGCAGACAATTGAAAATATTTTTCTGTGCCTTCTTTTGCTCTGTAAAACCTTAACTATGATCACCTGTTACAAAAGAAACATGAAAGTAGTGTAAATTTTGAAACAGGCGGGGAGATTTAGTTTTGTAGGGTGATAGGAACACCATTGACATGGTGCGGGCTTGTTGGATAACGACTTAGTCAATTAAATGCCTAATAGACCTTTAGGCGGGAGCATAGGTGATTGGATGGAGATGACAGGAGTAGTCGTCATGGCGCAACAGGTGTGGTGGGGATATAACGGTAAGTGGCGCGATTTAGCAATGGAAGAAAACCAATTTTTGTAGGGGGTCGTGAATGGTAAGCGGTATGGAGTGGGGGGGGGTATGGGGATGCAAAAAGATGAGGGGTGGACACGTAGGAGATGGGATGGTTTGGGAAATCGTCCATTTCGGACCCTCCCCCCCCCCCCCCCCCAACGTTAACTTTCGGAGGATGATGGGGGGCCAAGATGATCGTGGATCGTTGGGTGAGATGGAGGGAGCAGATATGAGGTGGAAAGCGATGGGAGGTTAAGTAATGATGGGATATGAGTGGATGGAGGGGTCGGGTAAATGAATGTCGAGCAGGGGTATAGTTCGAAACTTAGGATATTAGGATATGACATATGATATGTCAAAATATCTTTAATAAAGCACTAATTCCCGAACCTTAGTACAAAACACTTTTTTTTTCCCTTTTTAACCAGGAAATACATGAAGTCCTTAGGATGAACTTTGGAATAAATTTCATGTTTCTCCATATTTATTTTCCTTTCTTTCTACCTACCCGTTTCACTATTATAACATTATTCATTCTTTTGCAGGGTGAATTTAGGCTTGCAGACCCAAATATTTTTTTTTTTAAACTCTAACCTACATCTATTCCTTATCCCTTCCATTGACTTAGATTAAACTGTTGAGTTAATTTTATTTCTACCTAGCAGCTGATATGCCAAGTTTAAACTCTTTGGAAAATCCCTATTTTCTAACCTATCCAACAAAAATTTAAAATTGTTCAATCATGCTTAGACGGTATGATTGAACAAATTAATAAAATCAATAGTCGCATTTTGATTTGCAGCACTTTCAGTATTATTTTTTTTAGGTTTTTTCTTTCTTTCTTTCTTTCTCTTTTTTCAATATACCCTCTTTTTTATATATATATATTTTTGGAAATCTTTTGAATATTGAAATCATACACAATATGAAATTGTAACTTATGAAATACTCAATCACCTTGAGATCCTATAATTTATAGAACCCTAACATTGGCTCCAGCTGGGGATGGCACCTCTCCAAGTGAAGTGTCAAGAACCTAAGACCAGTAGCCTTGAGTGCTCCATTTTCTGCAAAAAACCCATCTGATTTCTTTTTTCTGTTTTTTGACAACTCATCAAACTAGGCTTAGGTCCCTCTCCACGGGCTTCAACCTTTGTTGATGAATTATTCAAAACATAAACTGTAAAACTGTGGTATTTACAATGATGAAAGACCAACCTGTATTCTTAAAAGAAATAATGTTTCAACATCCTGCCATTGACAGGACCTCCAGGTATCTCTGTTCCATCCAACTCCTTAAGGAAATATGCATTGTTACCTCTGAAATCATCAATAATCTAAGGCCCTTGCCAAAGATTTTCAAAATTTCCATGTTTACCTTTGTCTTCTATTTTGGAATCCCATTTCAAAACTTTGACTCCTAGATTAAAATCACCAGCCTTTGTTCTTTTATAAAAAATATTCTTGATATTTTCTTGAATCACTTGAGTTCTGTTATAAGCTTCCTCCCTGGACTGCTGCAACTGAATAATTTGATTGATCCTTCTCTGTATATCATTCGTTTCAGCTTGAATTTCCCAAATGATCCTCATGACTGGAACTCCTAAAGAGGAAGGAAATAAATGCATCTATGCCATAGACCAATTGGTATGGAGACATGCCAATTTATTTTTTGGTAGTAAGTCTATCACCCAAAGTGCATTTACCAACTTGTTATGCCATGATTTTTTGTTATCTTCCAAGATATTTTTGATGATATTCACCAAAATTTTGTTTGAAGATTCAAGCAATCCATTACCCTGAGGGTAATATGTTGTTGAATGCCCCAAATTTATATGATACTTATGACAAAAATCAATCATTTTCTTGGAATTTAAGGCTGCAACATTATCAATGATGATTTTTCTAGGACAACCAAATCTAGAAAGAACGTTTGTTTCAAGGAATTTAATAATGACAAAATCAGTAGAATTTATGGAAGGAGTAGCTTCTATCCATTTGGTAAAGTAGTTTGTAGCAGTAAGAATCCATTTATGCTGGGTAGAGGATGGGGGATGAATTTCTCCAATGAAATCTAATCCCCATTGTTGGAAAGGGCTCTCAACAGAAATGGGGTTTAAGGGCAAGGGC
The DNA here is from genome assembly GCA_034641835.2 of Pinus albicaulis. NCBI lineage: Eukaryota > Viridiplantae > Streptophyta > Pinopsida > Pinales > Pinaceae > Pinus > Pinus albicaulis. Next base: position 872,483,026 of record CM076574.1, on the reverse strand, counting down.
AACAATTTTCCATTTCCTTCAAAAATTTGGCATTTGTGATAGGAAGTTACCATCTTGTGGATGCCAGGAAAAAGGGTAGGCCAGAAGAAACGAGCCCTCAAGATCTTATTAGCAGTGGTTTTCCAATAAAGATGGCCACCACAATCACCTTCATGGAATTCCTGCATAACTTTATCTGCATCATCTTTTAGCAAACATTTGAGTAAAATACCTCCAACATCTTCCCAATATAAGGCATTTTCTAAAATGCAGAATTTGACAGCTTTCAACTTTATAAATCTTGCTTTAGTTTTGGATAAACTAGGAGGAGCATTCAAATTAAATAAAACATATAAGATATCTGCATACGAGGGAGAATTTAGGAATGCTTCATCAATTTGTGGAGTCGCCAATTCCTCTTGATCATTCAATGAATAAACCATGTTGATGTCTAATGCATGAAAATTTGATCCAACCATCAATTTGGCTAATACTTGCCCTTTGATCAATTTCGTAGGTTTTATTTCCACATCATATTCCAAAATAACAATAATCCATTTTCCTCTTTTTCCATCAGGACCATTTTGCGTTAAAATTTCTTTGACTACTGCATTTGGCACATAAGCAATTATATGTGAATGTATAATGTGAACCCTGAAATCCTTTAATGCTTTAACCAGAGCAAAAGCCTGTTTTTACATGATGTTGTATTTCAAAGATGCATCTCTCAAGGCTTTGCTAAAAAATGCTATTGGTTGTTCATGTCCTTCACTATTTTTCTGCAATAGTACAACAACAATAGTAAGTTTCAGATGCAAAAGAAAAAACTATGAAGTCGTTGGTAAAATCCGGGTTGATTAGGACTCGAGAATTTGTAAATGCTTGTTTGACTAGATCAAAAGATTGTTTAGCTTCAATGTTCCATTTAATTCCTGAATATTTTTTAAGCATGTCAGTTATATTTCTAAAAAGTTCTGTAAGATTGGGTGTAAATCTCCTTAAAAAATTGATTTTACCAATGAAAGATTGAAGTTCTTTGAGATTCATGGGATGACTAATTTTGAGTATGCCATCAGTCCTTCTAGGATCAATTCTAATTCCAGCTTGAGAAATGATGTGACCCAACAAATTTCCTTCTTCAAGACCAAATAATGTTTTCTTGGGATTTAGGGAAATTCCAAACTTTCTACATTTTTCAAAAACTATTCTTAGATGTGCCAAGTGCTCTTCATCAGTTTTTGAATATACAATAATGTCATCAAGGTAGATTACAATTAAATATCCAATTTCATCTACAAAAGCAATGCCCATGGCTGTTTGAAAAGTAGCACCAACATTCATTAATCGAAAGGGAATTTTCACATACATGAAAGTCCCCCAGGGAGTATTAAAGGCTGTTTTGTCCTGATCATCAGGATGCACTAAAACTTGATTATAACCTGAAAATCCATCTAACAAAGAAATGCTACGGAAGCCTACTACCCTCTGCAATATATGATCCATTTTTGGTAAAGTGTAGTTGTCCTTAAGGGATACTTTGTTTAGATTCCTAAAGTCAATGCAAAGTATGATTTCACCTGTTTTCTTTCTTGTAGGCATAATATTGGATACCCATTTAGAATATTTGAGTGGAACTATGATTTTGGATTCATACATTTTCTTGATTTCTTTCTCAACCAAAGTCATTAAGACAAGATTTATCCTACATAGTTTTTGTTTAAAAGGTTTTTGATCCTCCTTGATTGGAATTTTGTGTTGTATGATGCTAGTATCATAAACTTTTAAGTCTTCATAGCTCCAAGAAAATACATCTATGAATTCTTTAAACAAATCTATATACCTTTGTTTTGTAACCCTAAACCCTAAACCCTATATACAAATCTATATACAAATCTATATACAAATCTATATACCCTAAACCCTAAACCCTAAACCTTTGTTTTGTTTTGTAACAATTTTATGATTTTGGGGTTTTGTTCAGTGCCTATGTTACACTCTTCAATGTTTGTCCCTGTTGGTTCCATTTTTGGTTTCTTGGCCACGTCATTAAAGTCAAACAATTCTTCTAAAGGGACCAACCCTCTAGGCAGGATATTATCCTTGAGTTGAAGTACTTCGAATTCCTCTTTTTCTAGGTCTTTATGTATTTCAATTTTATGTACAGTTTTGTTTGCTTAAATATTTACATCAGAAACAACAAATTGTTTTTCTACACTAATTTGTACATCAGAGTAACTGTCTTCTACACAAACTAAGTCTATATTGTTATCCTCAAATTCATCTTTTGATTGTAGAAAACTTTCAATTTGTTTGTCACTACCAAATGCTTGCCAGTATCTCATGTTATCGGGTACAAATGGACGATGTTTAACCTCTACTGTGTATTGTCTGTTTGGGTGAGGCAACTGACATGTGCTTGCTAAAAAGGCTAAACCGTTTGCTAGGACATTTTGATTTCTGGGGATAACTGCTAAATCATACTCTTCAAATGTTCTTAAGAAATCAAATACAACATTTCTATATGCTCTCAACCTGGGATGTTTTGTAGCATATTGTCCTTTTATTTGTTTTATGACTAATTCAGAATCACCATGAACATAAATTCTCTTAGCTCCTAATATTTTCAGCAATTGTAATCTTAAGAGTAGGGCTTCATATTCTGCTATATTATTGGTGCGCTAAAAATTTAGCTTGTATGAGTGACCTTGTGCATAATTGTTCCTTGCATTATATACCCAAATACCTGCTCCTGAACCTGCTTTGCCACATGAGCCATCAAAACACATATTCCAGAGAGGTTCATTTTCAGGGTCTTGTTGTACAGTTTGTATTTGATTTTCATGTTTTTCTTTAAAGTCATTTTCTGCATGGGCAACCTGTGAATCAATTTCTCCATCATTATAAAGAATGAAGGAGTCAAGGTCAGTATGGATAGAGTACAAAGGATAATTGTGTGGTTTTTCTTGACTACTCACCATGTACTTCATTAAGGTTTCCCTATACAGTCTTTTGGTTGACCAAACACTGGTATTGTAGCATAAGTCATATCCATTTGAAGGGTCCCTTGTAACTTTTCTCCCCATGAGCATGACAAAAGCATGCCATAATTAAGAGGGATGTTAGCTACTACTATATCCATCACTAGACTTTTTGCTGGTATCTGAGCTAAAGTGACACAAAGATCTTTGATAAGACCTAGACATCTAAGTTTGCTAGAATCAAATGAGTACAAATCTTTGTAAGGTCTAGTGATTTCAAAGCCAAGCTTCTCCATAACAATATTTGGCATAAGATTATGTGATGCACCTAAATCCAACATGGCATTATGGAGAAATTTGTCATGAACATTAAGGCTGACATAAAAGGGAGGGGCACCTCCTTCTTGGGGTTTACCATCAACTTCTGTCCCAAATAAAAGTTCAGGCTGATCATCATTTAAATTAACTTTATCAGTAATCTCCCCTATGTTTAGTACCTTTTGGACCTGAGACCTATGCACATTCTTGTTTATCAATTCAATGAGAGGAATATAAATTTTCAGTTTAGCAAGTTCATTCTCAATGTTGAATGATGTTTGAATTTTAAGTAGATTTGAAAAATCAATTCTTTTAGCCACTACTTTTTTGGTAAGTTCAGTTTGTTGAATTGTACTAGGGATATCAGTTTGGGAAGTTTAGGCAGGGGTATCAACTGTTCTCCTAGTGATGTTTTCGGTGTTCTTATTTTCTGAAGTGTTCACACTTTTCTTTGAATTTTCTGTTGTTTTGTTGAGATCAGGTTCATAAATTTTTTTTGCAGAGTTTTCAGAATTCCTTTTGTTGGAATTATCAAAGTTTTTCTTGCTTCTAAGATTACACTGTCTGTGAACCTCCATTATAGAATTCTCAAATCCTTGTTTATAATCATCAGATTCCTCAGGTTCTAACTCTGTTTGAGTTAATGAAAATAATTCTTGTTCTTATTGGGTGAGAAAAACAGAGTCATATTCATCAATTACCATTAAATTGATTTGATTTTATTCTACTTCCTCAACTACTCCTTCATCCTCATCAGCATAATTTTCTTGGAATGGAGGTCTAATTTGCTGATCGGGATCTCTTTGTTCTCTCTGTCTTATTTGAGGAGGGTTTCTTCTAGGATTTTGGTTTCTTTTTTGAGGAGCTGGTTGATTTTCCCTATTAATAGTTCTCTCATTTAGATTGATTCTCTCCAGCATTCTCTCCATAGTTCTAACCAATGAGTCAATTTTAGCATCAAATGTGGAAGTTGAAGGTTCTTCTCTTATGGTAACTCTTCTTTCATTTCTCATTGTAGCTCTTTTTGTTGACAAGTTGGCTTCTACGCTCACTGCATCCCTTTGCATTTCTTCTAATGTGGTTGAGTTTCTTTCCCTTAGCTGATAAGACATTTCTGGTTCAAAACCATTTGGGAATTTAACCAGGGCTAAACCTTATGGTGGTTTTATATGAGCAGGTATTGCATTATATAAACTGTTAAATCAGGTGAAATATTCTTGAACACTTTCAGCTGGGGCCCTTTTAATATTTTCATATTCAGATAAGATTTGAAGAGGGTTATTTTTACTTCCCACCTATTTAGGAATTGTTGATGAAATGCAAGGATGTCATTGATATTGTTTGCAGGTAAAGCTTTGAACCATTTCCTAACTTCTCCACTAAGACTTTGAGCAAACATTCTTAACTTAACACTTTCTTCATCTACCTCTTGAAGGTCAAAACAATCATTAATTTTGTCAACATGCTGTTGGGCAGTTAAAGGACCAGTTCCATCATATAATGTAATTTTAGACTAGTAGTTCTGTGGCATAGCTGCCAAATACGCGGGAAACACTAATGGGGCATATCTGACTTCCATGATTGGTGGAGGTGGTGGAGGAAGGTGGACAGTGGATGAAGTAGGATGGATGATGGGAGGGGATGTAGGTGTGGAGGTTTGAGTACTCTTATAAGGAAAGATAAAAGAATTAGTGGGGATTGTGGAAGCAGTAGGACTAGCTGAATTAAGATGAGCAGTCTGAGAGGTAAAAGAAGAAGCTGGTATAGTCAATGCAGTTAATTCTACAGATTATTGTGTTAGACTCCTGTGATTCACAATATCACAAGGTGACTGATTATTTCTCATATCTCTCATATTGAAAATAATATTCCATGACTGTCATTTATTTCTAGAAAAATAAGGGAAATCCTAACTATCAAAAGCTCCAAAGGAATCAATTTGCCTTTCATTTTAGTAGGAGGAAATGTTGCTGAAAAGCGTAATGGTGAGAAAACTTCTTTCATTTCATATCATTTACCCTCTCTTAGCCTTCATATTTTCTAAATTATGAACTCCAATGCCCAAAATCCCATTAAAACCATTCAAATCCAAATATCTAAGCTTTCGGGACTTTATAGCAGCTCTGCCCCCCACTTTAGGCTGCTTGATATACATATATATTATGAACCGCATAAGCCTTACCTTACCGCAAAACCCTTTGACCCTTTCCTCATCGCCCATCGCACATTGCAAATTGACGATTTTTATGTTTACACTTTAAGACATCGTAGGTTAAAAATTTCAAGTTGCGATGCGATAAGTTAAATGTTTTAGTGTGCGGTAAAACCTAAATGTTGGATGCGCGATAAATGTTAAAATTTGCGATATGTGATAAGAATTAAAAATTGTGATTTGCGACATGGGTGGGACCCCATCACACTTTGCAGATCACAAAGTTTAAAATTTACCTCTCGATGTTCATAACGAAATATGTGATTTTCGGGCCGCGGGCAGGCCCGCCTTTTCCTTGCCACGTCATCCCTGCTCGTCACACTTCGCACACCGCTGGTCTTGAATTTTACCTCCTCCTTCCCACCACTAAAACTCCACGACCACGATCTACGGGTGGCCCCACCTCTTCCATGCCGCACTTCTGCCTTGCCGCGTCACCATTTCTGCTGTCGCACGTCGCAGGTTTGAACATTTGCATATGTTAGCTCCCTGTAATTTGCAAGATTGACAAAGTCAAACTGCAGAGAGAACACTTGAACCACTTTGGGATTCTCGGATCTAGCCCTCCTGAATCCAGAGAGGGATCTCTCTAATAAGTGCAAAGATTGATTTATCTTTTAAGGTTTTTGGGTATGATATTAGGCTAGTTATTAAGAGCAAGGGTTTTTGTTTGTTTTGGATGGTTGAGCATGATTATTAGTTGAGTGGAAAGTCCCAAATGGAAAAATTTTCAAAGGTGTGAAGTTGCAAGCAATCAGAACAAGCTTTGGCTAAAAATATAGATATAAAGTTGGTTTTTAGTCCACTGGGATATGGAGTCATAAAAGGGTTTAATTGAAACAACAAGGTTCAAGAGTGGTCCATGGGGCAAGTCATATATGTTTAAGGATCTCTTTAAAGTTGATTTTATGGAATGAAATGATACAACAAGAAGGGGAATTAAACAAATGAAGAACAAAGAGTAGCCTAAGATCAAGTAAGTACTTTGGAACTATCCTGATTTCGGCATACACTTAAGAAATACATAAAAGTAATCTAAGATCTGGTAAGTACTTCGAAACTAACCAACTTTGATGCACTTTCAATAGAAAACATCTTAAACAAAAAGGGAAACTTTAAAAGCAACTGTTGGAGAAGAAACTAGAGGACAAGGCTCACCATAGACTTCCCTAGCTTTGCTTTACTTAGTAAAATTTCAAGACAAACACATAAGATAATGAAGAACAATCTAAGATCAGGTAAGAACTTTCAACCTAGCCTGCTTTCAACACATTCTTAGGGAAACTTTCAGATAGTTTTTGGGGATAAAACTAAAGGATAGGGCTCACCATCACTTCCTTAGTTCATATCTACTTAACATAAACTGAAAATAACATTCAAGAACAACATTTAGCTTAGAGAGTAGGATGAGGGAAAGCCAACATTCCTAACTGCTTAAACTAAATTAAATAATTCCTAAACAACACAATTTGGAAGAAAATATGTAGATAAAGATTATCAGTCAGAGAAGGGTACTGTAAATAGTAAATCTTAACTCTATGCTTGCTGTTATTTATCAGTGAATATGGACAAAGAGAAAACAAAAATAAAATAACAATTTACAATAAGAAAAACATCACCATTGACATAGACCAAGATCCCATAAATCAACTTGTATTGATGCTTCAAACCAGTTACAATCTTCAAGTCCAGTGTTTCAGTTCAGAAATCATCTTCACTTCTCAGCCTAACTTATTAGATCACAAACAGAGCTTCAAGAGCCTTTGAACACTATTTACATGTAGAAATTTAGAGCACAAGTATATTTCAAAGTTCTGCAACCCACATTGTTTCATCTTCTACAGAAGTATTTATAGAAGAAATGAGGAGGTGGGATGGGATAAAAGATCTTCAAGGTTCAATTAATACAGATTAATGCTTCTCGGCCTTTGAGGGGCTTGATGGAGAAGTTTACAAATATTTCCTCTGTATTAATTGTTTTACATTAAGTATTAAGCTTGCTGGAAGCTTTTGTTGACTTTAAGGCTCTGTGCCATTTTTGCAATAACTCTGTTTGGCTTGGAATAACTGTTCGGCTGTATTGAGGAAAATATACTTTGTTCTGGTCATTACACGGCCTTCTGTTGAATTCTTTGAGGTTACAGGTGGCATTAGGTAGCTAAGAGGAATCAATTAGCCTCTGATGTGGCGGTGGAGGCTTTCTTTGACTGATAGATATTTTTGATTTTTCTTCAAACACTGTTAATTTGATTTGATTCTGTGTATTAGGATTAATCAGGCCTAAAATCTGTCTTCTGTTCTTTTAACTATGTTTAATTTAGTGGATTAGGCTTTTGATTGTCGATCTTAGCCATAATCCACAAAACTGTGATTCTTCCTTCAATTCTTCATTTCTGGCTTGATTTAATCTTCAACATTGATACTCTCTGTTTAATTTAATTCTTACTGTGTCTTGTTGATGTGCAAGTGCTGCAGGGGCTTCATAATGTTTATCAGTGCTCATGAGGCACCGATAAAACGTGGTGTCAAACCCTGTGAATGGATAATCTTTAATAAATGAAAGCCTGGAGGATCGTCATCCTCATCTTTTATTTTCCTTTATAATCTTTTGAAAAACCTTTTAAATCCTGCACAAACCAAGAAAAGTTAACAAATCCTGCATTATTTGGGTAAGACTGCTTTGGAGGTTGTGGTTAGGTCGCAGCCGTTGGATGAAAGCATCCAACGGTGGAGTTTTGCTTGTGGGGGTCAGAAGGAGGCGGTTGGAAGAATGGTGCACAGGATTAAGTCCGGGCCGTAGATCTGTTTTGATCGACGGTCAAGATCAATCAGGGAAATACAATGGAGAAGGGCCACTTTTCGTGAAAATAGAAGAAATATAAAGGAAATGAGGGAAATTTCCTTCGGCGGAGGAAAAATGCACAAGAAAGAAAATTGGGGTTTCTGGATGATCGTGGGCCGTCGGATGAGATCGGCCCACGAGATCAACGGTGGAGAATGGTCTACGAAGGCCCTTGGAAAAGGCGGAAAGCGATAGTGTAAAGGCCAGATTGAATCTGAGCCGTTGATCTGGAAAGATCAACGGCGGGGAGCGCACGTGATAGAACATAATGCAAATGGGGAAAGCGGTTTTGGGAGGGAAAACCGGCAGTATCGTGCGAAAAAATGGGAGAAAGGTGGTTTCACCTTTTTGAACGCGATATGCATTATAAGGTGACACGTAGCATTCCAATACTACCCATATCACGTGATTTTGGGGAATTAACGATCATGCTTAAAGTTACGCAAAAATGCACGTCAACCGTCAGATCAAGGGTCTCAGATCGGACGGTCAAGGAGTAAGCGCGATATCGAAAAGATGTGCGGGTCATAACAGGTGGGGCAAAGCATAAGTGTTTTCAATCTGAGCTGTCGGATCAAGGATGGACGACTGGGATTAAATCTGGAGGAAGGCAGGACCCACAAGAGTTGGGCTTGTCGGGATTAACTCGGGCCGTTAGATGTAAAGGATCAACGGTTAGGATTGAAACTGGGGTTAAATGGAAAAATAAATGAGGCAGCGAAAGGGGTTAATATGGGCCATTGATCTGCAGAGATCAATAGCTGAGATCTCCTCAAACAACCTTATAAAGCGGGGCTTCATGTTTTTAACAAAGGTCGAGGGGTGCAATCTAGGCCGTCGGATCTTGACACATGGATGGCTCGGATGTAATCGGAGCTTTCGCGATCAGCGGGGGCAAAAAAAAAAGGGCGCCGATGCGATTGACTGTGGACCGTCGATCTGTAGATCAGATCGACAATGGGAAATGAATTTGGAGACCGCCAATCAGAGGTTGCGAATAAAATAATAAACTGCGCCAATGGAAGTCTCCGATGCGGTATAGTGCTAGCCGTTTGATTGGTGTGAGATCAATGGCGAAGAAGGGTTCCAACCAATGATCGGCGGGCTTTAGTTATAATATGAAATAATCAAAATTTTATGGAAAACAAAGGTTTATTGCGTCAGGGCGGGTTTATTTATAAGAGGCTTGGCGCCCGATTGTGGGGCCTTGGATATATGGAAAAACAAAGGGACCGAGGTTTATATATATAAGGTCCAATTGCATCAGAACAATGGAGCGGGCCTTTTCAATCTACCTATTTGGAAAATCTCCGATGCGAGATCGTGCGGATCGTCGATCGGGAAAAGATCAATGGTTCTTCTTATTAAAAACATGAACCGACGGGTTTTAATATAAACATAGGAAAAAGTGGGTTTTATGATTTTACAAAGGGAAAAAGTGATCGAGAATGGTTTATATAATGTTTTCAGCACCCGATTGCGGGCCTAAGGTTATGCGAATGAGACAAGGGATCGGGGGTTGAATACAAAGGGGCTCATCGGATCGGAGGTCTCATATAACACAAAAACTTGCGCTCGCCGATTGCTTCCGATGCGATAAGCGCTCGGGACTTTTAGCGCTTGGTTCCAGCACTAGGGCACATGTGGGGAAGTGGTTTAGGACTTAGCCCAAAGGGGCTTAAGCCCATAGTTAAAAAACTTATTTTTTACGAATTTTTCAAGGTTTTTACATGGATTTGGGGGTTTCGGTAAGGTTCAAAAGTGAGTTTTAAACCTTATAAAATGGATTTTTCGAAGGGAAGAAGGGAATAAAGGGAAAACAAAGGAATTTTATGAGGAGACAAGGGGATAAAATGGAGGTTAATTTGAAGTGAAAGGAGGGGAAAAATGGGATTTTTGCAGCAGTCTTTTGTTTATGAAAATAGTAGATTTTCAACATTTCGAAAGGGAAACATTAGTGAAGATTAAACAGAGGGCATGATGTCTTCATAAGACTTCAAGAGATAACAATTTTGGCAATAAAAACTGTTTCTTGAAGGCTTCAAAAATGTTTTAGCCACCATTTGATATAACAAATTTTATAGGTGGCTAACAGTGGCTCCACTTGGGGATGATGCCTTCTTGAAGGCATCAAGAACTTCAGACTTGCATTATCTGGGGGGCTGATCAGTGCCTCATCCATTGGGCTGCTACTATCTTTACTTGGATGATCTTTCTGTTCTGAAAAATGTTAGCAGCCATGAAAAACAATGGATCTTCATCAACACAAGCTTTCTACCTACCCAATCCTCCTGATCTAACATTTTTTCTTCTTTAGAGTGCAATTGGATTGGCAGATTCTCTTACATCATTTTATTATTTTGAAAGAAAGAAACTAATCTAAGTCTACTTCTTATTTCTCCATGAACTTAGATTAAACAGTTGAGTCCATAACTTCTCTACCTAATCTACTATATGTTAGGATTAAACAGTTTAACAGATTTTTATTCACTAATTTCTAAAACAGAAATTTAAAAGCATAAAAGTTAGGATTGAACAGTCTAACCTGTTGCTAATCTATGGCAGAAAAAACAAGCTGCACATAGATATTATTTTACAGAAAATTAAATCAAAATGGAAGGCTTAAGATCTGAAAGTTCTGAGCATGGCCTTCTCTTTTCTGCATCTCTGCTTTTGAGTTTATTTGAGCTGTTTTTCCTTGTTCTTTGGCTCAGATTTTGAATTTATTAGAACCATTTCACCTCTGTTTTTGACTCATGGTTTAGAAAATATTGGAGTCATTCTTATTTTGGACATTTAGGTTCATATTTTTAGCTTGTTTGAACCTTTAATTTCTATCCTAATCTACCTAACTGATAATCCAAGATTAAACTGTTTGGAAAATCAAATTCACTAACCTATCAACAGTAAATTCAAAACTAATTAGTCATGATTAGGCTGTATGAATAATTAAAAGTGTGTTTTTTAGGAGTGGCATTTGAGCTTGCACACTTTTAGAATTATTTCTTTTTTTGGTATGGGGCCGTACCATTATTGTTTTTGCAATCTGCCCTCTTTTATTTCTTCTATTGTTTTTGTAATTTTGATTTATCTAACTTTGAATGCAATGATGGATGAAATATTTATAATGGAAAAATTATAAAAAGGCTTTCAAAACATGATGGGATCAAGAGAAGTAATTTTTGAGCATCCTGCCATTGACAGGACCCCCAAACAGTTCAGCTCCATTAAACTCCTGCAAGAAAAAGGCATTGTTACCAGTAGCAGAATGAATGAGATAAGGGCCAAGCCATAAATTGTCAAATTTCCCATGCTTGCCCTTGTCTTTTCTCCTTGAGTCCAACTTTAAAACTTTGTCCCCAATATTGAAATTGCTGGCCTTTGTTCTTCTATCAAAAAGCTTCTTGATTCTCTCTTGCTTTTGTAATGCTTTGTTGTAAACCTCCTCTTTGGTTTGCTGAAGGTGAATAGTCTGATTAATCCTTCTGATCATGTCATTTTCTTCAGACTGGACCTCTTGAATCAACTTCATAACTGGCACACCAAGGCTGGTTGGAAAAATTGCATCTGTACCATACACTAGTTGATAGGGTGACATTCCAATAGATTTCTTTAATGTCAATCTGTCAGCCCATAGTGCATGCACTAACTTTGTGTGCCAAGACTTCTTGTTGTCTTCCAACAGCTTCTTGATTATGTTCACCAAACTCTTGTTTGAGGATTCTGCAAGTCCATTACCTTGAGGGTAATAGGCCATGGAATGACCCAATGTAATCTGATATTTGTGACAAAACTCAACCATCTTCTTTGATCCAAATGTTGCTGCATTATCAGTGATGATCTTTCTAGGACAACCAAATCTAGAGAGGATATGAGTCTCCATGAATTTTATGATGACCGAGTCATTGGCTTGCCTAGAAGGGATGGCTTCTATCCATTTGGTGAAGTAGTCAGTGGCAGTGAGAATCCATCTATGCTGGGCAGATGAGGGTGGATGGATTTCTCCTATGAAGTCAAGTCCCCACTATTGAAAAGGAGCCTCAACAGTGATTGGATGTAGAGGTAAGGGTAGCAGTTTCCTTTTGCCTTCAAAAATTTGGCATTTATGATAGGCAATGATCATCTTGTGTATATCTAGAAAGAGGGTGGGCCAATAGTAACCAACTCTAAGGATTTTGCTGGCCGTTGTATTCCAGTAGAGGTGGCCTCCACATTCTCCTTCATGAAACTCATGCTTAACCTTCTCTGCATCATACTCAGGAAAACATTTAAACAATATCCCACTTGCATTCTTCCAATAAAGACATTTATCTATAATGCATTAGTTTACAACTTTTAACTTAAAAAACCTTGCCTTTGTTTTTGATAAACCAAGAGGTGTGTTCAATTTAAGCAAAACATATAGAATATCAGCATACCAAGAGGAATTCATAAAATGATCTTCAACAATGGGAGTTGAGAGTTCCTCTTGTTCATCTAAAGAATTTATCATATTAATATCAAGAACTTCAAAATTGGATTTAGCCATTAATCTAGCTAGACCTTGGCCTTTGATGAGCTTAGTGGGCTTGATCTATAAATAATATTCAAGAATAATAGCTATCCACTTACCTCTCTTACCATCTGGGTCCTGTGTTAGAATGTATTTTACAACTGAATTTGGGACAAAGGCAATGATGTGTGAGTGAAGGATGTAAACTCTGAAGTCTTTTAAATATTTGATCAAAGCAAAAGCTTGCTTTTCCATGATGTTGTACTTCAGAGGGGCATCCCTCAAAGCCTTTCTAAAGAATGCAATAGGCTGCTCTTATCCTTGTGGATTTTTCTATAAAAAGACAGCAGCTATTGTATGTTCTGATGCAAATGAAAAAATATAAAAATCCTTTGAAAAATCAGGACTTACTAGAACTGGTGTTTTGGTTAACGCTTGTTTCACCAGCTCAAAGGAATTCTTTGCTTCCAAGGTCCATTTTACCCCTTTCTCCTTTTTCAGCATATTTTTTATGTTCCTAAGGAGCTCAACTAAGTTGGGTATGAACCTTCTCAATAAATTAATCTTTCCAATGAAAGATTGTAGTTCCTTGATGTTTTGAGGATGAGAGATTTGCAAAATGGCCTCGATCCTCTTTGGGTCTATCTTAATTCCCTCTTCTGAAATAATGTGCCCAAGAAGTTTACCTTCTTGGAGTCCAAACAGTGTTTTCTTAGGGTTTAAAGATATCCCAAACTTTTTGCATTTCTCGAATACTTTTCTCAAATGTTCTAAGTGCTCTTCATCTGTCTTTGAAAAAACAGTGACATCATCAAGGTAAATAATGATGAAGTAGCCTAATTCTTCCGAGAATGCTATGTCCATGGCTCTCTGAAAAGTTGCACCAGCATTCATTAGACCAAAGGGCATTTTTACATACATGTAAGTGCCCCAAGGTGTAGTAAACGTTGTCTTTAACTGATCATCAAGAGGAACTAAAATCTGATTGTATCCTGAATATCCATCAAGCAAAGAAATTCTTTTGGAACCAACTACCCTTTGTAAAATATGGTCCATCTTGGGTAAAGGGTAGTTTTCCTTTAGTGAAGCTTCGTTCAAGTCTCTAAATTCTATACAAAGCCTAATCTCTCCTGTTTTCTTCCTAACTGACACCAGATTAGACACCCACTCAGAATATCTAATAGGGACAATAATACCAGCTTCATACATTTTCTTGATCTCCTTCTCAACCAAAGGTAACTGAACAGGATTTATTCTGCGCAGCTTTTGTTTAAATGGTTTTTGGTTTTCCTTGAGAGGGATTTTGTGCTGAGTTATTTCAGTGTCATAGGATTTCAGATCCTCATAACTCCACGTAAAAACATCAGAAAATTCTTTAAACAACTCTATGTATTTGAGTTTAATGTGCGCTGGTAAAGTCTTTGACAGTTTAATCATCATTGGTTTTAGTTCACTGCCTATATTACACTCTTCAATTTTAGTCTCTACAGGTTCCAGTTTTGGCTTCTTGGCCACATCGTTGAAATCAAACAACTCTTCTAAAGGGGCCAAACCCTTTGGAAAACTCTGATTATTAGACTGCAGGGTTTCTAAATCCTCTGTTTCTAATTATGCAATCATTTCTGTTTTATTTTCAAGTTTGATAGATAACAGGTTTACATTAGCAACCTCAGGAGACTTTTCTTCTTCATTAAGAAAATTTTCTTCGCTAGGGCAGTCTGTTTCATAGTCTAAATCTGAACTGGGTAGTTCAAATTCATTTCTGAACTGCATGAAGTCTTCTATTTGTTTGTCTCCGTCAAACACTTGCCAATACTTCTCGTTATCAGGAACGGCTTGTCTGAATTTAATCTGAGTTGTACATTCTTTGGTTTCATATGGCGTTAAACATGTTCTAGCAGCAAAGGCCAAAATGTGGGCCATGTTATTATTTCTTCTTAGGACAAAAATCAATTTGGATTCCTCAAAAGTTTTTAATAAATCCACGACATCATTTTGGTAGGATCTGTTAGAGTCGGTCCTTACATCCCTCCGTCAGAGATCATTTCTCTTATTGCATTTCATTTTTAGGTGTCTCATTCCGCTCATTCATCTGCATTTCGTTAGGGGCATGCCATCATCTGAAGGGTCTCTTCACTAGTTTCCCTCATGTTTGTACCTGCTGGGTTGGTCAAAATTTATCAAAATTCATTAAAGTTGATTTCAATCATTTACAGTCATAGATGGTCTTGTGGTAAAAAAAAGAGTCTTTTAGTCACTAGGTCTAGGGTTTGGTCTTTAGAATGTCAAATAATGCCCGCAGGCCATGAGGATGTCTTCAATAAGTTTTCATTTCAAGATTTTCATCATTAACAATGCTCAAGGATGTTTCTTCTTCAAAACTATGTTTTGAAGAAGAAATCGTCAAATTAATTATTTGTAATAAATATGTATTTTTAAAGTTTTCTGCCATGAATTACTTCAAATGCAGCCTCTGGTCATCCTTTGTCGAAGTCCAAATGCCACCATCCCTACAAAAAATCAACCAAGAAAGCCATCAATTCAGCCAAAAATCAAAGAGGAAACAAAAAGACAAAGTTGTATTAAAAGTGAAGAAATGCCAATTTTGAAACATTACAAAAGTGGGTCTTTACAAAGAGAAAATCAAAGCCATAACTTTATAAAGATATTTCTATGTGTATCAATGCCATTTGCATCCAAGAGTTCAAAGAAAGTCGAAGTTTAGTGGTGAGAGGGCGAAGCTGCCATTTTGGAGCCAAGACTGTGGGTAATTGTCTGCGTGGCGCATTGGGCAAGAGCGCAGCGCACATAGGCTGCGCGACGCACTGGGCCTCCTGCCACAGTGCATTTTTCCACTGGCGCACTGGGCTTGTGCGTGGCGCATAGAGCCTTAAAGACACAAATTCATCACGGCTCCATAAAAAATCAAATCGATTCAACTCATTTGTTCCAAGTAAGTTTGACAACGCTTGTTCAGTGATTTTAGTCATGTGTGGTGTTGTTTGGAGGCAAAGACATTAGAGTTTTGGTTGGTGAAAAACAAACCCTATTTCCATATCAAAATCTGCTCCCTTAGGGTTTGAAATAAAGTGTTTAAATTTGACTATTGGTACTAAACACTCCCACTCCATTGTTCATTCATGTTCCCATCACTGTCATACTGTTATCACAGTCCTTTCCTCTTCCCTCTGTCCCAAAACAATCATATCCCTTGTACCCATTTCCCTATCACTAAACCCTATTAGCCCTTCCCCTTTCATATCATTTATAAATTCCCAATTCCCAAAACATTCAAGGACTGTCTTTACATCCTTGATTTCACTTAGCTTAAATATATCTTGTCATTTCATTTATCCCTATCTCTAAAAACTATATTTCCCATCACCATCTCCCACTCCCATATCAGTTATAAAATCCCTAAATCCCAAAGTTCCTAAACATAAATCAAGTGACTGTTTTTGCATTAATTGCACTTGAAAAGCTCCCACTTTTCCCACTGATCATACTTCCCACAATCTCTCATTTCATACTTGGTACATATTTGGTATTGAAAGACAAACTCTTGTTTTCACCACATATATATCAGCATATACTTGTTATACACATTGCAAAGCACCATTTCAGAAAAAAATTCATCATATGAGAATTAATATGAGCAGGACAGTGATTCAACCACCGAGCTTAATGTATCGAGGAGGTCTCATAAAAGTGGCAGGCACGTCAGAGAAGAGCCCACTTCCTTGACTCAGTTGCAGGCCTGCTCGCTTGCAATGGCATGCTTTCAGCAACATTCATGTTTTTAGTATTGTGAGATGATTGCTCAGATTCAACATCATCAGGAGTTGGTTCGCTTATTTGTTTTACATTTGCGTGATGGTCATGTAAACCTTGCTGGAGTGAACTTCACCTTGACACCAGAAACCATTTCTCAGGCAACCGGGATACCAAACATAGGTGAAGAGTGGAATAAGAGTCATCAGCTGGATAAAGCATATTATGAACCTTACATGAGGCCTGGTTATATGAGGCAGCTCAGCAGGGTGTTTCCTTTCAGATTCTTGAAGGAGTCCTATGCACCATTAATGAAGCTCATCATTAGATACTTTAGTTGCGAGGGTAGATTCTCACGCCTTTATGCATACCACATCAGACTGTTGATGCATTTCAAGAGAGTGAGACTGATGAATATTCCATACTTCGTGTGCCGAAACATAGAGCGGATGACTACCCTTGTGCAGAAGAAGACTCCAGAGCAGCAACATAACAACATTTATCATTATGCGCTCATCAAGATGATTGTGGTACATAAGCTTGGATTGCAGGGCATTGCATGGGAGGAGTTCATTTCCGGTGACTTCTTTACAGCCCCTCAGCCTCCTCTAGAGATTGTTCACGATGCAGGTGAGCCTTCACATCAGTTTGAGGTTCCTGAGACAGAGCCTTTTAGTGTTCCAGTGTGTGTTACCTATCAGAGAGGTACCAGAGCCTTATTTGCAGCAGCACGACGAGTACTATCTCCACCCAGGGTGGAAGGGGTCTCGTTACCTTTGACAACAGCGCGAGTACTATCTCCACATGGCATGGAAGGGGTCTCGCCTTCTACATCAGCACAGGTATAGGACAGAGGCAAGAAGCCTATGTAGGATGAGGGCCCCTCAGGAGGCCAAGATACTGATTTTATATTGATCGATGTTGATTCGAGTTCTCCCAGCTCAAAGCTGAAAGAAACCATCCAGGAGCAGAAAGCTGAGATCGACACACTGAACGAGAAATTGCAGAGAGCTCAGTGGGTTATAAATTACTTGGAGCAGCGGAATAAACAATTGGAGGATCAACAAACACTCATAGAGTTACGACAAATCCGTGAAGACCGTGAATTGGCCCGAAAAAGACCAGGTGACATGACACCGTTTGAGCGGGAGACTTGCCTTACGAGAGTCAACATTCATCTTGAGAAACTATTGGTGAAGGCCAATAGGGACAAAGACATGCTCAGACATATGAAGAACCACTATTGGGCCCACACACACGTTTGCAGAGCTAGGATGAAGATCCTGAAGGCGAGGTTGAGAAGAGCACTGAAACGGCGAAAAAGGCCTGATCCACTCCAAATCTTGGCCGAAGCTTCTTTGGCTAAGCATGACACATGATGGGGGACCTTCACTCCAAACTTCAACAAATTTGGAGAAAATTTTGTCATTTTTGAAATTTTGGTTGCAAAACAGGTTTTTCTGTCTGACGCGTCGCGCCACTCGACGCGCGCTTATGCTTGGAACATCTTCTGGAGGAAAAATTGATATTTTTGAGTTTTTTTATGATGAATTATGCATGATCAGGAATGGATGATAGATTTCATCAAGTTCTGGATGGTTTAAAGGGTCAAAACACTCCAAAAATGGCCTTTCTGCCACCTTTTGCACCAGCGGGAACCAGTCTTGGGATATTGAAGTTTTGGAGGGGAAAATGAACTCCAAATTGAAAAATTCCACTTGGGTTGGATAGCAGACAGATAGAGCTTTCCAACGAGCTATCATGAGCTCAATTTGGGCTTCCGGAAGTGCCTCAAAAATAGGCTCAAAGTGGCACGACGCATTGAGTTTTTGGGCGCGGCGCATAGAGAAATTTGGCCTCATTTTGACTCTTCAGCTCAGAAATTCGCCCAGTTTTGACTAGTTTCACTTTTTGATGTAACTACTGATCTATCTTGATGTAATTTGATGATTATGATGTAATTTTGGCTCATATTTACTTGTTCTAGAGGATTCATTCACTAAAAAGTGAAAAGTAAGTGAATGGATCAGTTTCCTAGCATATAGAGGCAAGTTGTTTGATTGCCTAGATTTCAGTTCCTAGTTTAGAATTGGTTGAACCAGCTCCTAGAAGGATGAGCTCGACCCCTAGAGGCATGGGAAGGGGTTAGAATTGTCTATATATTGTATTTTCTGAGACATTTTCAGGGTTGGACTTTTGGGAATAGTTTGGCACCTCATTGTATATTCATTTCAGATTTTTGGCAAATGAAAGACTAGAGTTTTGCAGCACTTGTTGGGATCCTTGTGGCCCTGAGTTTTGATGATGTTTTTCTCCATATATCTGTAAGTTTCATTAATGTTTATGTATGCCATTTCCCTTCTCTTTTCTTCCGAAATTAAACAAATGAGTAACTAAGGTAGAATTCATTAGTTTTGCTGGTGCTCTGCCTTAAACTTTTGTTTAGTTTTATATGTTTTCGTCAGATTGAAGAGGATCCTTGCACCTTCTTTCCCTCTTCAGCTCCTCAGTAGTATTTTCTATCCTTTCATTTAATCTCAGACATCAAAGCCATTGCCTTCCCTGCCCCAACTTGAACTCTGCAAAAATTTGGCCTCATCCCCAAGCCCAAAATTGCCTTTCCCTTTTTCCAACAAAAAACCCTTAAAAATCATTCCAAACTCCTTGATTAATATACGTAGCCTAAAATCAGTATTCATTTCAAGTCATCTCAGACCCTATTGATTATTTTTACTGAGTTTGACCCGGAGAGAGCCCTCTCCTGTTCTGGTAGGGCTAGCTACCAGACTGAGCGTGGTTTGGTGTTACCCTGAATCCCGCCTTCCTTCAGCCTAAGGTGGATTTGGGCTATAACAGGATCTAAGTCTAGGGTGATTAGCGTTGTATTACCCATTGACCTACCTAATAATTAACTCTGAATCCCCATGCACTTTAATCCTTTTGGCTCCTAATTTTTTCAACAAATGTAAACCTAAAATAAGGGATTCATATTCCGCTATGTTATTCGAACACTAAAAGTTTAATCTATAGGAAAGACTTTTTGTGTGGTTGTTTTCATTGTTGCGTATCCAGACCCCTGCACCAGCATTGCTCCTAGTGCAGGACCCGTCAAAGTTCATACTCCACAAAGGACTAGTCTCGAGTTCAATAGTTTGACTATTGAACTAACATGCTTTTGGATGGTTCTTGAAAATCAGCACTTAGTTGAATTTGTGTTAAGTCCTCGGGTTTTTCGTTGAGTTGAGGACTATCTTCTTGACTCTTAAGGTTAAAAAACGATGGACGCATGATTTGTAGCTCAAGACCCATGATTGGTTTGCTGTAGTTTAAAGGTTCAACAAACTATTTTGACACTTCTGTGATGTCCTCCTCCTCCTCTCTATCAGCCATTAATTCGGTTAAAGTGACTTTTTCACTGAATGTTTCATTGTTGAAAAGGATAAAATAATCAAGGCTTGTATTTACAGAATACAGAGGAGATTTTTGTGGTCTTTCTTGGCTAGTAACCATGTACTGCATATGGGACTCCCTGTAAAGTCTTCTTGTTTGATTGAAAATAGGGATGGTTGCATAGGTCATGTCCATCTGCATAGTTCCTTGTAACATAGCCCCCCAAGACCTTGATAACAACATGCCATACTTTGGGGGCACATCAGCCACAAAAATATCCATTACTAAGCATTTGGCTGGGATCTGAGCTAAGTTAACACAGAGGTCTTTGATTAATCCTAAACATTTTACTCTGCTTGAGTCAAAGGAGTAAAGGTCTTTATAAGGTCGGGTGATTTCGAGGCCTAGGCTCTCCATTACAGCTTTGGGCATTAAATTTTGAGAAGCCCCGGAATCATGCATAGCATTGTGTAAAATCTTATCATGAACATTTACATAAAAAGGAGGAACAGGTCCCTCTTGATATCTACCTTCAATCTTAGGACCAAAAATGAGCTCTGGCTGGTCATCGTTAAGATTGATAGTGTCATTATTCTCTTCTATGTTAAAAGCCTTCAAAATTTGAGATCTATATACATTTTGGGCAGCTAACTCAGTAAGGGGAAAAGAGATTTTAATTCTTGAAATTTCCTGTTCCAAATGAAAAGGGATCTGATTCTTTGAAGTACTTGTCTCAACCTTATTAAATGCCACTCTATCAGCAAAGTCAGTTTGCTTATTTTGTCTATTTACATTTGACAAAATTGTTTTAACAAGAGTATTAGCTGTGGTGCTAACACTACTAAGGTCTGCACTCTGTTTTTGATTGTTTTGAGTTCCTTTCTCTTTACCTTTATCAGAATTTACAGCTGCTATTTTGTCATTCTGTTTCACAATTTTGGGTTTATTTACAGTGCTAGTTTGTGAAGATTTTTTAGAGGCTTTGGTTTTGGGAGTTTCTTGATTGGTTTTACTTCGAAGGTCATACTCTTTTTGAGACTCAATGATAACATTTTCCATGTCTTGATAATAACTTTCATCATCATTTCTTTTGTCATCATAGGGTGTGTATAGACCTTGTTTTCTATCATAATGAACCTCAAAGTCATCATTGTCTACTCCCAACATATTGATATCATCTTCCTCTGTTTGCTCATCTATTTCTTCAACCTCACTTACATAGTTTTGATGAAAAGGAGTGATCTGTTGATCATCCTCTCTTGGTCTATTTTGAGGCTGGTTTCTCCTAAAATTCTGATTCTGATTCTGATTTTTGTTTTGAGGAGTTGTTTGGTTTTGATTTGCTTGAGCTCTCTCAAGTATGCTAATCTTTTTCATCATCTCCTCCATCATCCTTTCCATCTTTGAGCTAGATGTGGAAGGTGTAGATTCCTCTCTAAAGGACACTCTCTTCTCATTTTTCATTCTTGCTCTTTTCTCCATCAAGCTAACTTCCACGTAAGAGCCCCTTTTTGCATATCTTCAAGGGTTAAAGGATCTCTCTCTCTCAACTGATAGGCCATCTCAGGATCAAATCCTTCAGGAATCTTGTTTAAAGTTGAGCCTTGTGGAGGTTTTAGGTCTGGGGGAAGTGCATTGTAAATGCTGTTAAACCTAGTGCAATAGGCTTGTACACTTTCCCTAGTGTTTCTATGGATATTCTTGTAATCAGAAAGTATTTGAAGATGGTTTTTCCTTACTTCCCATTTGTTTAGGAATGTTTGATGGAAGGCTTGGAGATCATTAATACTATGAGGGGTTAAGCCTTTAAACCATTTTTTTACTTCTCCCCCTAAAATCTAAGCAAATAGTCTAAGTTTGACAGATTCATCATCAATTTCATTTCTGTCAAAGTAGTCATTCATCTTATCCACATGTTTTGATGTAGTTGTAGCATTACTGGCATCATACAATGGTATTTTGGACTGATAGTCCTGTGGAAGATTGAATAAGGGCAAAGGAAGGACCAACGGGGCATACCATGCTGCCATGATATGTGGTGGGGGTGGATTTACAAGAGGTGGATTAACAAGAGGGAAAGTGGGTTGGAGTGGAGTGGTTTGGACAATGGATGTATGTGGAACAAAGGTGGATGGACCAGGAATAGATTGCTGAGCTGATCTTGGATGAGAGACACCTAAATTGAAAAGGAAATGTAGATCTGGTGGTGTTGTTTCTCTACTACCAGGATGTTCACTTGTTTCTGGGGATGAAAGTGAAGACTCCGAATCTAGCTGATCTAAATCATCAAGAGTCTTAGTTCTAAATGGATTTCTTAAGTCTACTTGTGATTTTTGTAGAGCTACAAGATTTTCAGGAACTGAATTAGTTCTCAAGGGTGATCTAAAAACAGTTGAAAATTTAATCTTAGAAGACTTCCTAAGGATACTTCCAGGGTTATCAACTATCTCAGGTGGGTTAGGGTCAGGGTAAGCTCTAGTATGAATCTTTCTAGGAGCCACTATGGTGTGTTTTTCAGACCCTACTAAACAAGAAAATTTCAACCAGATATGACAATCTTTAAGAGGCAAACATGATCTTTTAAACAAGAAAATTTTAATCCTAAAATCCTCTTACTGAATTTGTATGATTTTATGATGATTATGGGTCTTCCCAGTGGAGTCTTAAGGTCTGTTTAGGATTGTGGAGTCGCCAAGTGGAATTTTTTAGCTCTTTTGGAGGTAAAAGGTTTTATGGTCCACCACCATGTTTATTAAATACCAATATGAAATATTTTTGGGTTTTTCTGAGTTTTTTCAGTCCTTATGGGTTCTAAGAGTGTCCTAAATCTGTTTCAAAACTTAGCTACGGTTACGAGACAAAGACAATCTACTCTTATGGCTAAGCCAGCTGATCCTTCAAGGTTTGATAAGGTCTTATGAGAATCCTAAGGTTTCCTTAGTTTGTCACTGATTCAAACAAGTTTCATCATGATTACCGTTTGCTTGGTAGTGCTCGAAGAGGGCTGCTTTTACTCACTGCACAATGTTATTGAATCAAGGGTTTTATGAGGTCTTAGAGGTATATATTCTGAAAAACACTAAAACTCCCCAGTGGAGTTGCCAGAAATGTGAGCTCCGTGTAATTTTCAAGATTGGCAAAGTCAAATTGCAAAGAGAACACTTGAACCACTTTGGGATTCTAGGATCTAGCCCTCTTGAATCCGGAGAGGGATCTCTCCAATAAGTGCAAAGATTGATTTATCTTTTAAGGTTTTTGGGTATGATATTAAGCTAGTTATTAAGAGCAAGGGTTTTTGTTTGTTTTGGATGGTTGAGAATGATTATTAGTTGAGTGGAAAGTCCCAAATGGAAAGAGTTTCAAAGGTGTGAAGTTGCAAGAAATCAGAACAAGCTTTGGCTAAAAAGATAGATATAACGTTGGTTTTTAGTCCATTGGGCTATGGAGTCATAAAAGGGTTTAATTGAAACAACAAGGTTCAAGAGTGGTCCATGGGGCAAGTCATATATGTCTAAGGATCTCTTTAAAGTTGATTTTATGGAATGAAATGATACAAAAAGAAGGGGAATTAAACAAATGAAGAACAAAGAGCAGCCTAAGATCAAGTAAGTACTTTGAAACTATCCCGCTTTCGGCATACACTTAAGAAAGACATAAAAGCAATCTAAGATCTGTAAGTACTTCGAAACTAACCAGCTTTGTTGCACTTTCAATAGAAAACATCTTAAACACAAAGGGAAACTTTAAAAGCAACTGTTGAAGAAGAAACTAGAGGACAGGGCTCACCATAGACTTCCCTAGCTTTGCATTAATTAGTAAAATTTCAAGACAAATACATAAGATAACGAAGAACAGTCTAAGATCAGGTAAGGACTTTCAACCTAGCCTGCTTTCAACACATTCTTAGGGAAACTTTCAGATAGTTTTTGGGGATAAAACTAAAGGACAGGGCTCACCATCACTTCCTTAGTTCATCTCTACTTAACATAAACTGAAAATAACATTCAAGAAAAACATTTAGCTTAGACAATAGGATGAGGGAACGCCAGCATTCCTAATTGCTTAAACTGAATTAAATCATTCCTAAACAACACAATTTGGAAGAAAATATGTAGAGAAATATTATCAGTCAGAGAAGGGTACTGTAAACAGTGAATCCTAACTCTATGCTTGCTTTTCTTTATTAGAGAAGATGGATAGAGCGAAAACATAAATAAAATAACAATTTACAATAAGAAAAACATCACCGTTGACATAGACCAGGATCCCATAAATCAACTTGTATTGATGCTTCAAACCAGTTACAATCTTCAAGTCCAGTGTTTCAGTTCAGAAATCATCTTCACTTCTCAGCCTAACTTATTAGATCACAAATAGAGCTTCAAGAGCCTTGAACACTATTTACATGTATAAATTTCGAGCACAAGTATATTTCAAAGTTCTGTAACCCACATTGTTTCATCTTCTACAGAAGTATTTATAGAAGAAATGAGGAGGTGGGATGGGATAAAAGATCTTCAAGGTTCAATTAATACAGATTAATGCTTCTCGGCCTTTGAGGGGCTCGATGGAGAGGTTTACAAATATTTCCTCTGTATTAATTGTTTTACATTAAGTATTAAGCTTGCTGGAAGCTTTTGTTGACTTTAAGGCTCTGTGTCATTTTTGCAATAACTCTGTTTGGCTTGGAATAAATGTTCGGTTGTATTGAGGAAAATATCCTCCGTTCTGGTCATTACTTGGCCTTATGTTGAATGCTTTGAGGTTACAGGTGGCATTAGGTAGCTGAGAGGAATCAATTAGCCTCTGATGTGGCGGTGGAGGCTTTCTCTGACTGATAGATATTTTTGATTTTTCTTCAAACACTGTTAATTTGATTTGATTTTGTGTATTAGGCTTAATCAGGCCTAAAATCTATCTTCTATTCTTTTAAATATGTTTAATTTAGTGGATTAGGCTTTTGATTTTCGATCTTAGCCGTAATCCACCAAAACGGTGATTCTTCCTTTAATTCTTCATTTTTGGCTTGATTTAATATTCAACACTGATATTCTTTGTTTAATTTAATTCTTACTGTGTCTTGTTGATGTGCAGGTGCCATAGGGGCTTCATAATGTTTATCAGTTCTCATGAGGTACTGATAAAACGTGGTGTCGAACCTTGTGAATGGATACTCTTTAATAAATGAAATCCTGGAGGATCGTCATCCTCAGCTTTTATTTTCCTTTATAATCTTTTGAAAAACCTTTTAAATCCTGCACAAACAACGAAAAGTTAATAAATCCTGCATTATTTGGGGTAAGACTGCTTTGGAGGTTGCGGTTAGGTCGCAGCCGTTGGATGAAAGCATCCAACGGTGGAGTTTTGCTTGTAGGGGTCAGAAGGAGGCGGTTGTAAGAATGGTGCATAGGATTAAGTCCGGGACATAGATTTGTTTTGATCGACGATCAAGATCGATCAGGGAAATACAATGGATAAGGGCCACTTTTCGTGAAAATAGAAGAAATACAAAGGAAATGAGGGAAATTTCCTTCGGCGGAGGTAAAATGCACAGGAAAGAAAATTGGGGTTTCTGGATGATCGTGGGCCGTCGAATGAGATCGGCCCACGAGATCAACGGTGGAGAATGGTCTACGAAGGCCCTTGGAAAAGGTGGAGGGTGATAGTGTAAAGGCCAGATTGAATCTAAGCTGTTGATCTGGAAAGATCAATGGCGGGGAGCGTACGCGATAAAACATAATGCAAATAGGGAAAGCGGTTTTGAGAGGGAAAATCAGCAGTATCGCGTGGAAAAATGGGAGAAAGGTGGTTTCAAATTTTTGAACGTGATATGCGTTAGACAGTGACATGTAGCATTCCAATACCACCCATATTGTGTGATTTTGGGGAATTAACGATCGTGCTTAAAGTTACACGAAAATGCGCATCAACCGTCAGATCAAGGGTCTCAGATTAGACGGTCACGGAGTAAGCGCGATATCAACAAGATGCATGGGTCATAAAATGTGGAGCAGAGCATAATTTGTTTTAATTTGAGCCATCGGATCAAGGATGGATGACTAGGATTAAATCTGGAGGAAGGCAGAACCCACAAGAGTTGGGCCTGTCGGGATTAACTCGGGCCGTTAGATGTAAAGGATCAACGGTCAGGATTGAAACTGGGGTTAAATGGAAAAATAAATGAGGTAGAGAAAGGGGTTACTATGGGCCGTTGATTTGCAGAGATCAATGACTGAGATCTCCTCAAACAACCTTATAAAGCGGGGCTTCATGTTTTTAACAAAGGTCGAGGGGTGCAATCTGGGCCGTCGGATCTTGACACATGGATGGCCCGGATTGAATCGGAGCTTTCACGATCAGCGGGGGCAAAAAAAAATGGGCGCCGATGTGATTGACTGTGGACCGTTGATCTGCAGATCAGATCGACGGTGGGAAATGAATCGGGAGACCGCCAATTGGAGGTTGCAAATAAAATAATAAACTGCGCCAATGGAAGTCTCCGATGCGATATAGCGCTGGCCGTTTGATTGGTGTGAGATCAATGGCGGAGAAGGGTTCCAACCAATGACCGACGGGCTTTAGTTATAATATGAAATAATCAAAATTTTATGGAAAACAAAGGTTTATTGTGTCAGGGCAGGTTTATTTATAAGAGGCTTGGTGCCTGATTGCGGGGCCTTGGATATATGGAAAAACAAAGGGACCGAGGTTTATATATATAAGGGCCAATCGCATCGGAACAATGGTGCGGGCCTTTTTAATCTACCTATTTGGAAAATCTCCGATGCGAGATCGTGCAGATCATTGATCGAGAAAAGATCAACGGTTCTTCTTATTAAAAACATGAACCGACGGGTTTTAATATAAACATAGGAAAAAGTGGGTTTTATGATTTTACAAAGGGAAAAAGTGATTGGGAATGGTTTATATAATGTTTTCAGCGCTCGATTGTGGGCACAAGGTTATGCGAATGAGACAAGGGATCGAGGGTTAAATACAAAGGGGATCATCGGATTGGAGGTCTCATATAACACAAAAACTTGTGCTCGCTGATTGCTTCCGATGTGATAAGCGCTCGGGACTTTTAGCGCTTGGTTCCAGCGCTAGGGCACATGTGGGGAAGTGGTTTAGAACTTAGCCCAAAGGGGCTTAAGCCCATAGTTAAAAAACTTATTTTTTACGAAATTTTCAAGGTTTTTACATGGATTTGGGGGTTTCAGTAAGGTTCAAAAGTGAGTTTTAAACCTTATAAAATGGATTTTTCGAAGGGAAGAAGGGAATAAAGGGAAAACAGAGGAATTTTATGAGGAGACAAGGGGATAAAATGGAGGTTAATTTGAAGTGAAAGGAGGGGAAAAATGGGATTTTTGCAGCAGTCTTTTGTTTATGAAAATAATAGATTTTCAACATTTCGAAAGGGAAACAGCAGTGAGCATTAAATAGAGGGCATGATGTCTTCATAAGACTTCAAGAGATAAAAATTTTGGTAATAAAACCTGTTTCTTGAAGGCTTCAAAATTTTTTTAGCCACCATTTGATATAACAAATTTTATAGGTGGCTAACAACATCTACCTCTCATAACAAAAGCTTATGACCTGCGATTGTGATATAGGTTGGGGCTCACCTTTTGGCCACATCACATCTGCGTCAACCTTCCCATAGCTCTCCTCCATCTCTACCATTCACCCCAAATCCGACGGTCCTCTTTTCGTTTTGGCCCCCCCTCAGCCGGCAAACGTTAACGAAGAAGGGGGGGGGGGGGGTCCGAAATGGGCAGTATCCATTACCGCTCGCTCCGTTACGTGTCACACCCATGGATTTTCATACCCCCTTCACCGAAACCACTTACCACCCTTTCCCCCCTCTGAAACGTTTTCCCTCCGCTCCGATACCATTCCCAACCAACTTCTACCGCCACTGCTCCATCAGCTCTTGTCCACACTATTTCTCCACATCATTTTCCCTGCCAATCATATCTTAAGGGTGTGTTGGAATTTCTGCCAATTATTAGAGGAACTGTGGGTTTTTTCCGTTTCAAACTCCATTGCAGCAGTCACTGACGCAGAAAAGACAGAGTCCGTTTAACAGAAAATGGCCATCATGACAACCAATGCAACACTAGATTTAATTATCCAACAACTATTTTATGAAGAAGTAGATCTAGATGTCAATTTTGTGTTATCATTACCTCTTTGACATCATTCAAGCCAGATTATGAAAAATCTGCAATTAATAACGGACTGCTAAAGCCACTGTCACGGCCAGACTTATCTTATCACCGCTTGCATGGTTCCACTTGTCAATTTTTGCTTGAATGTAATAAATGAAAATCACTGCAGTATATAGAAGCAACCGACTTAGGTTTTATATAAATATTGCATGCATTATCAATATAGAGGAGGCCCAAAAGGGGAAAAACCATTGTAATAGACTCAACTGGTTGTAAACACTCTCTTTGGATGAATGAAAGATGATGTTGTTTTCCAGATTCTTGTGTTATGATCTGTGGTGAAGTGCTCCTTTTCTTGTAATCTGTCATCTCTAGTTTTACATATTGTTGTTCTTTTTTTACTGTGGATATAAAATTTTGTGTAGGATTTACCATGGGGTACCCTGATCAGTCTTGAAACAATACGCTATGTTTTCCTTTGAGACTTGGATGCATAATTCAGAGACGGTCTACTCTGCATTTACGTTGAACCTTAATCTCCTCCTAGCTTGTCTGGTTGCACCTGACCTCAATTATTCATCCATTTGAATTTGTTTGCACTTGTTTGACTCCATAGTCCAATGGACCTCTTCTGCTGCCTTAACCACATATTTCCAAACAAACCTCTATGCATAATAGCTAGCCTAAAATACTCCTATAAACAAAGCTATATCTAACAAAGAGAGCTTCTATGAGTCCAGGAAGGCTAGGTCCTGGATTCCAAAGCGGTTTGATGTTGGCCCTCCGTAGTTCTGTCTTCAGCCTTCAGAATTTAGGGGGCCTTAACATACTGGCGACCATACTGGGGCTGAAATTTATCTTCCTCATAAAGTACATCAAATTTCAGATCTGATTACTGATGGTGGGCAATGACTAGACATAAGAAGGCTGCATTATTCACCTTGCGACTCCATGAGTCAAAGAACCCAGCTTTTGAGCATTCATGGTGACTCCACAACATGCTAACCAGAGTTCATGCTGAACAAGATGACAAGGTTTGTGGCAGATATTTTATCTCGTAAATATTTAAATGCATTCAGGAATCAGTTATCAGAATTTTAGTTTGATGAAGTTTTTCTAGAGGTTGTTTTTCTCATTTTGAAATCAAGCAAATTTAGTCTTGAAGCTAAAACATGTTTTCTGGAGGTAGTTGTTGAATGATACGAAAATGGCATTGAACTTTTGAATTCTCAAATTCAATCGTACAATTTCCGAGATCCTAAAGAACTCCTGGAAAATATTCCTTCCCTTAAGAAAGAGGAAATTGTACTACCTCTTGAATTAATATTGAGGATGATGGTGCTTTCAAGTACCAAAATGAAGATGCATTTTCAAGGTTTAATATTGAGGATACAACTAATCAACTAGTCATTGAAGGCCTAGAAGCAAATATCATACATCATGCTTTTATCGATCCTATAGCAGATTATATGGAGGTTCTTTTTAGCTCAAATTCTCAAACATGTACTCTCTATAAGGATCAGATACATAAATAATTGCCATTTCATATTATAACTTTGGTTATGAGGACACATAATCAAGTTATACTTCTAATTTTCCTGACAAATAGTCAAGTTATCCATTTGTTTCTGCTGCCACTTGATTGGCTGCACTGGTATTATTGTATCATTTAGAACAACAGTAATTTCAGTAGGGTAGGGTAGGTAGGTGTGCAAATAAGCTCAGTACTCGAAGCATATTTCCAGTTTTATTTTGAGATTTCTTTCTAGTTTTCAGTGCAAGTATATTCCAGACTTCAACAAGTATTTGCAGAGAGTGTTGATTTTAGCCTGAAGATTGTCAGCCACAGAGGTTTTGCAGCAGATTTAGTTGCAGATTTGAGATCAACCCAATGGATCAGGCCACTAGTATATGGTGTTCTTGACACCTCCTGAAGGGGCTGCCATCCCCAGTTGGAGCCACTGTTAGACTCCTATGATTCACAATATCAAAAGGTGACTGATTATTTATCAGATCTCTCATATTGAAAATAATATTCCATAGCTGTCATTTATTTTCAGAAAAAGAATGGAAATCCTAACTGTCAAAATATTCAAAGAAATCAATCTGCCTTTCAGTTCAGTACAAGGAGCAAATGTTGTTGAAAAGCGTAATGGTGAGAAAACTTCTTTCATTTCATATCATTTACACTCTCTTACCCTTCATATTTTCTAAATTATGAACTCCAACACTCGAAATCCCATTAAAACCATTCAAATCCAAATATCTAAGCTTTTGGGACTTTATAGCAGCTCCGCCCCCCACTTTAGGTTGCTTGATATACATATATATTATGAACCACATAAGCCTTACCTTACCACAAAACCCTTTGATCCTTTCCTCATTGCCCATCGCACATCGCAAATCGATGATTTTTATGTTTACACGTTAAGACATCGCAGGTTAAGAAGTTAAAGTTGCGATGCGATAAGTTAAATGTTGTGGTGTGCAGTAAAACCTAAATGTTGTGATGTGCAATAAATGCTAAACTTTGCGATATGTGATAAGACTTAAAAATTTCGATTTGCGACATGGGTGGGACTCGATCGCACTTTGCAAATCGCAAAGTTTAACATTCACCTCCCGCTGTTCATAACAAAATTTGCGATCTGCGGACCACGGGCGGGCCCGCCTTTTCCTTGCCACGTCATCCCTGCTCATTGCACTTCGCACATCATCGGTCTTGACATTTACCTCCAGTTTCCCACCACTAAAAGTCCCCGACTGTGATCTATAGGCGGCCCCACCTCTGCCATGCTGTGTCACTGTTTTTGCCATCGCACATCGCAAGTTTGAACATTTGCATCCGCCGCTCATAACAAAATCTTCTGGCCTGCAATTGCGATATAAGTTGGGGCCCACCTTCTTGCCACGTAAAATCTATGACAACCTTCCCGCAGCTCTCCGCCATCTCCGCCCTTCACCCCAAATCCGACGGTCCTTGTTTCTTTTTGGCCCCCCCCAGCCGTCGAACATTAACAAAGGGTGGGGGGGTCCGAAATGGGCAGTATCCATTACTGCTCACTCCACTATGTGTCACACCCACAAATTTTCGCACCCACTTCACCAAAACCACTTACCACCCTTTCTCCCCTCCGAAACATTTTCCCTCCGCTTTGATACCATTCCCAACCAACTTTTTCCACCATTGCTCCATCAACTCCTGCCTGTACTATTGCTCCACATAATTTTTCCTGCCAATCCTATTCGAAGGTTGTGTTGGAATTTCTGCCAATTATTAGAGGAACTGTGGGTTTTTTCCGTTTCAAAATCCATTGCAGCAATCACCGACGTAGAAAATACAGAGGCCGTTTAACAGAAAATGGCCATCATGACAACCAACGCAACACCAGATTTAATTATCCAGTAACGGTTTTCTAAAGAAGCAGAGCCAGATGTCAGTTTTGTGTTATCATTCCTCTTCGGCATCATTCGAGCCAGATTATGATCACTCTTCAATTAATAACGGACTGCTAAAGCCACTGTCACGGCCATACTTATCTTATCACCACTTGCATGGCTCCACTTGTCAATTTCTACTTAAATGTAATAAATTAAAATAACTGCAGTAGATAGAAGCAACTGACTTAGGTTTTATATAAATACTGCATGCATTAGAAGTATAGAGGAAGTTTGGAAGGGGAACAAACCATTGTAATAGACTCAGCTGGTTGTAAACACTCTCTTTGGATGAATGAAAGATGATGCTGTTTTCCAGATTCTTGTGTTATGATCTGTGGTGAAGTGCTCCTTTTCTTGTAATCTGTCATCTCTAGTTTTACATATTGTTTTTCTTTCTTTACCGCGGATAGAAAATTTTGCGTAGGATTTACCATGGGGTACCCTGCTCAGTCTTGAAACAATACGTTATGTTTTCCTCTAAGAACTGGATGCATAATTCAGAGATGGTCTGCTCTGCATTTACGTTGAACCTTAATCTCCTCCTCCTTTCCATCTCACAAGCTGTTAAGATCCATTGACATGGCTACCTTGCCTAGTTGCACCTGACCTCAGCTATTCATCCATTTGAATTTGTTTTCACTTGTTTGACTCCATATCCCAATGACCCTCTTTTGTTGTCTCAACCAAATATTTTGAAACAAACCTCTATGCACTAATAGCTAGCCTAAAATTCCCCTATAAACAAAGCTATATCTAACAGAGAGAGCCCTCTCTGAGTCTAGGAAGGCTAGGTCCTGGATTCCAAAGTGGTTTGATGCTGGCCCTACGTAGTTCTGTCTTCAGCCTTCAAAATTTACGGGGACCTAACATGTTGATGGTAAGCATCATCAAAATTTGAAGTAATCTCTGTTACCAAATCTTGATGAGTGTCAAAATATTGGAGAAGGTGAAGATCACACTGAATTTGAGAATAAGCTTCTCCCACTGGACTTTGTTGCAAAATAGATGGATCAAATATTGTTTGGTCTGTCCAATTCTCGAATTTAGTCCTGAATAAACCTTGTTCAAAATGTAAATGAAACTAAATGTCCTGTAAGGTGACAAAGTTTTTATGGAGGGAACTTTCTATGTGAAGAAATTTGTTACTTGTTTGGCTTTTAGTTCTAGGACTTTTTCTTAAAATATTCTCAGGATTTTCCACTATAGGAGGAGGATTTGGATCAGGATGGGATCTAGAGGTTATTTTAGGAGCCATAATTCAGATCAAAAGCATAGAAAAATTGATTATTTTCAAAAATTGAAAGAAAACCAATCTTAGAAAATACTTCTATCATACAATACTTTTAACCGGGGTTTTTGAATTCGAATGAAAAGTTAAAGTTTTCAGTTAAAGTCCCCAGTATGGTCGCCACTATGTTATCCTTCTATAATTTTAAGATTGGTAAGAATAATTATATAAGACAACATCAAAACCACTTTGGAACCTAGGATCTAGCCCTCCTATACTCAGAGAGGGATCTCTCTTTTAGATTTAGCTTTGTTTTATGATTATGATGTTAGGCTAGTTATAATGATTGTAGGGGTTGATTTTTGATTGATTGTTTGGTTGGATTAGTAGATCTATTTAGACTAATTCCATTGGGCTATGGAGTCATAACAAGCTGATTGTTTCATCAAATTTTCAAGAGCATTTACAAGGTAAGCTTACTACACTTACTGGATCTTTAAAACATAATGAATTATGAGATGAAAGAAAGAGTGAATTTAGTAGTGGTTAAAAAGCAATTAAGAATTTCTTAACCAGAATTTAGAAGAAAAACATTTATATTGTAAATATAGCCATAAATAAGGTGCTCTACAACAAATCTTAATCTTCAGATTTCTGATTTACAATTAGATTTAAATGATGCATTTACAAAAAAAAAATGGAAAACATTAACATAGAAAGAAATGACATCACCAGATAAACATAGCTCAAGAATCTTGCAAAAGGTATTTTATTATTGATGCTCCAGCTCCAAAAATACAATGCTCCAAAAGAAAAGTTTTACAATCTAGGGTCCAACCCCTGATGATAAGAAGGATTGCAGTATTTAACTAACTCTACAGTGATTATCGTATCTCCATAGGCAATATGTTATTAATTACAATAATAATCAAAATTTGACTAGTGTGACCACGAACTGGACACGATGGAACAATTTTGACATCTGGCCCTATTCTTCAAAAGGCCGTTGCTGCTTGATTTGATCTATTGTTGTACTGGAAGATTTAGCTGATCTGATGCTATTGATTCTGGTTGATACGTTGATTTCACTGATGCGTTGGCCTTCACTCTTCTTGGTAATCGCACAATTTTTCCCATTGTTGCTCATTTGGGATCTTGATCCTGATCAAATTTCTGTATATCTCATCCGTCTCTGTGAATTTCACAAAAGCAGGCCTCAACAAAAAAATGTGTTTAATTTCATGCTATATGACTAAATCATTGTCCATGGCTTCAAGGAAAGTTCTTCTAGTCATTGATCCTTTAATCCTTGCAAACTTGGTTGTGTCCTTGGCAATCTCTTTCAACTTCTTCACATAATCTTGCATGGGAATAAGCTTATCACTTATTACAAACAATGAGAGTAGCCCTCTTTTGGTCAGTGGCTCGATTTTGTTAAATAATCTACTGACACCAACTTCTAAATTGTGGAACTTTTCCTCTAATTGTGTGACCAAGATTTTCTTATTTAGCACCTTATTGACTTCTAGAATTGTTGCTGTTCTTTCCTCAACTCCAAGTGCCTCCAATTCGAACCTGTTCTTGGAATTTAAAAATATGATAATGTTATTTCTTGTCTCAGGCATCCCTGCAAGCTCCTTGGTTGCTTTCTCTATGGCATCATTTACCTGTTCAACCAATTCTTTCTGTTCAAATATGATTTGAATAGAAGTCCATATTTCATTCATAGAATCAGTTACGCTTGTCCAGATGATCTCCTTTTCCTGACCAATGGTATGGCTAATCGAAGCTTTGCTCTCTGCCTTTATGAATATTTAAATCTTCTTTTTGGCTCTTTGTATTTCTATTTCATGTGAATTATTAGAGCTTATCTTCATATCCTTCAAGATATTGATTCATGATTCCAGCTTTTTGATCTCCTTTGTTTGTATAGTCATATTTTCTATGGCTTTGGCCAACTGTTCCGTACCACCTGATGTGCTTGTAGTTGCTGGTGTAGATGTAGGGATGAATGTAATAGGAAAAACATCCAAAGGAACAATGACCATTTCTGCTGCTTTTTCCTTTTCCTTGACTAATTTCTCCATCTCTGTCTCCATTTGGTTCAGCTATTCTGACTGGTCCATTATCAGCTTCATCATCTTTTTTTTGTGCTTCATTCTCCTCTATATCCTTTGTAAAGGGTCTTCAGTAGCTGACATTTTAAGATTATTTCTCAGGGCAGCGATGTCAGCGTTCTTCTTCTTCAGGATTTCTTCCACTACCTCTACATTTGTTGGATCATATCCAATATTCACAACTAAATCCTCCAATGATTTAATTGTAGTATCTTTGGCAAGAGAAGAAATATTCTCCATTTTGATTTGTGATTGAATATTGGCCAATGATACCTGCAACTTAGATAGGCTCATTGCAGTGCTTGTTAGTGCGGAGGAGATCATCTCTCCAGTCTGCTTGTGCATCTCCATCTAATCAGGAGATCATCTCTCCAGTCTTCTTATTCATTTCCATCTGGTCTATTGGATGGATGTCCTTGAAATAGAACTCAAAATAAATATGCTTGAAATCTGTAGGTGA